>BDUI01025498.1:4511-16173 GCA_002335545.1 Apodemus speciosus | reverse complement strand
TAATTCCACTTTCAATCAACTTAGGAATACTTTTATGCCTACCATTATTATATCTATATAAAATTTCCATGTTAATCTTCAAAAAAAAGAAAAGAAATGTAAATAAATAAAATATCCAATAAAAAAGAGAGAAAGGAAAGAAAAAAAAGGCTAATTGTCTCTCAACATAGTTTAAAAAACTGATGGTCTCTGGACTTTAAAATCTCTAACTATGTTGCATGCAGAATGCTAGTGGTTTCTACAAAATCTTAATAACTTTCTTGCTTTTTCTGAGGTTAAAAACCTCCTGGTTTGGGCAATTAACCCCTGTATCCTATCAGCAGAGAATTAAGTAAAGGATTAATTGCTAGGGATTTTGTCTCTCCTGCCCATAAACCATGTAGGAGAGAGGTTTGGAACAATAAACTTTTATTGAACCAGAGGAAAGTCACACTCCCTTGCAGAAGGAAAAACTATTTCATAAGCAAATATGCATAAACTCACATACATTCATATACAAATATATGCATGCATAGTCATACACCTTCATACAAGCCAGTTGGGCTCAGCTACATACTTATCTCATAATTACATACTTACACACACATCCATACTTACATATGTGTATGATGCAAAAGCCCAAGCACCAGTAAAGGAAGAATTCACTCATTCTGGATGGAAAATGAGCTCCAATCTTTATTATATAGAGAAAGAAAAAGCTTTTGCTAAATGAATTAAACCCAAGTTTGTAAGAAAAAACTTTGACCTCTTTAGTAAGACTAAGCCTGCCTTGCTGTTAAGAAAAATACCTGTTCCATCCCATGGCTAGGAGAAGCCTACCTGCTCTTTCTACTCTCTGTAGCTTCTTCTTTATCCCTCTTTCTCTCTGCATTCTGTGTATTGCTTTTTTAAATTCTAAGTTCCCTTTTAATTTATAATTTACACTACTCAGCTGTCCTTTTTCCTCCTAATCTTGCTTTCTTTTGCTCTGATGTAATAATGCTCTGCAAATTGTTCCTAGTTTTTGGTACCTTTCTTAGGTGAATAGATCACATATTTCTTCTTCACAATTCTTCTACATTGTATCCCCTCTCCCCAAGGCCATGGTAAATAGAAGTTCCTATAGCCTCAAGTTTTTGTCTGAGTGATGAAGACTGACATAAATAAATGTGAAATAGCAGGTTCTTGCATAAATTATGWTTACATTTAGGAAAAGAAGGGAGTATGTCTTTGACATTTAGACACTTGCCTATCACTATGAAGAAAGATTACTGATTAATGAGTGGCTGGGAAACTATAAGTCCCAGTCCAATTCCATTCTTGCAATTTGATGGCTAGAAATGATAACTTTTCATGTTTCATTCACCTGACAGCTAGTTATATTTTCTCTATGTGAGGATCTTTTATTCTCCCTTCTTCCATGAATTAACTTTTTCTGTGTATGGGTGTATGGGTGCACGGGGAAGTACTTGTGTAAATGACTTCAGGCTACTACTACTACTACTACTACTACTACTACTACTACTGAGCTATATCCCCAGCCGAATTACCTTTTTCATGCCATCTCCTATTTTCGGTGCTTAGATTCCCTGTCTTTTGCTCATCAATATGCTGGAACCTTCCACTGCACTATTGTTGGCTACACTAAACATCTGTTAGAGGTTGAGAATGACAGAAATTAGAGYCAGGGTCATTATGGTCTCGGAGGAGTCCTGATAGGGTAAAGGCAGGTAGGAAGGCCGAAAGCAAATAGAGCTTGGGGTCCTGTTTCCAGAACTGTCTCAGCAGGGGTCAGGCCCAGGTCAGGGCGGGGTCAGGCCCAGGTCACAACCAACTTCCCCACAGGCCTTAGCATCTGGGATGGGCACAAGGGCAGCTAGGATCCCCTGTGGGCTAGGTCCCCTACTCTGGCCCCTGCTGTTACTGCTGCTTCTGAGCCCCAACGCCAGTCCTGTCCTAAAGCCTAGTATCTCCAGCCCTTCAAAGGTTCCTGGGATAGCACCTGGAAGACGGCAGCCACGACAAGGCTGGGAACCGTTGGCCAGCAGGAACCAGGATACTGCGAGCAGACCAGGTCTGTTTGAAAGGCAGTGGGCGGGCAATGAATGGGTAGAGGCCATAAAGTCCCGGTAAGGTACCGGAAGTGGTTTACCTTTGGCCTTCCCCTCAGAACCAGGTGGTCCCAAAGAAAATATAAATCAAGGGACTTTAGGTTCCCACTCAGGGACTGACTCTACACCCTAGAGCCTGGTGTGCTGCCACGGGACCAAAAAGGTGTTCAGGGCTGTCCCAGCAGTGCTGGTAGAGAACGGGATTTCTAAGAGTAGGGGCAAAGAGAACAAAGCTCTCTGTGTAGAGTGCCCAGTCCTGGGAACAGGTAAATACAACCTGCCAAGATCCAGGCATTAAGCCATGACATTGAGCAACTAACATCAGTAACCCAAGAGACTTCTAGTTCTTTGATCTGCAAAGTAAGTACAGAGCTCTGTTGTTGAGAGGGAATGAAGTCCCAGGGCCTCCCATCTGTTCATCTACCCTTGCCAGGACCATTTAAAGATGAGCTGTTGTGCACCCTTTTATTTATCCTATTCCATCTTCCCAGATTCCTGGGTTCTTGCTTTCACAGAACCATTAGCTGAATTTTTCAAGTCCAAGGTGAAAAGCAGAGATCAGAGCCAGTGAAAGCAGAGACCAGAGTCGCCAAAGACACTTATACAAGTTACTTGTCTTTTGCCATGGTCTTCCGATCTGTGAAGTGGAGGAGGAACCTCCTCGTGATATTATTCTGCCGCTCAGAGACTGTGTCTCTAATAGATTGCATGGGGTGTCTCTACAGTGTGTGGAAAGCCGAAGATGGTTGGGAAAGTGTTCGGTGGCAAGGACACATTGGCTGGTCAGTGGCCCTGGCAGGCAAGCCTGCTCTACCGGGGCGTGCATCTATGTGGAGCTGTCCTCATCGACTCCCACTGGCTGGTTTCCACAGCCCACTGTTTTCGAAAGTGAGTTTGCTTTATCAGGAGCCCCCAGAGAGGGATTGAGTGTTAAAAARGATGTAGGATGAGAGGAGGAAGGTTAGAGATAATATGCCATTCTCCTCTGGACTTTTCTCTGAGGGAGTTTACTTCTACCAAAGACACATTGATCCTTCCTTGACCCATAATCCAATCTACCTGTATTATCCCTCATATACCAACAGAATTTCCTTCATCTGCCCAGGTCTTCATTATCTTTCATTTTCAGTTCCTGTAGAAATCCTTATACTCTCTTTCTGTGTCTGCTAATACAGATGTTTTCCAAGAGGATTGGCCATGCTTTGATCTCTACTGGTAGACCTCAGCTTACTTCCTGTCCCTAACTCTACTGTGATCCAGATTCTAGACAAAAACCATATATAACTAGCAGCCAGGTGATTTCTTACCAATTTTATTAAAATTGAGTCCTGAGAAAAACTGTGGTCATGCTCATGCCATTATCAGGCTGTATGGATAGGAAATGCAGGCCCCTAGACCTGAACACATGATATGGTCAGTCAAGAATATACTTCCTCTGGCTCTCTGGAACCTGATTGAGGGTCTAGTTTCTGATAAGGTATGGAGGGACCCAGAGGGAATGGGTGCTATACAATCCAGGTCAGGGCATTGAAACTTTGCTTATTGATTTTGGGATTCTAGCTTAATCCTGTTGGCACCTATTCTGTGCTGAGTTCACCTGAGACTCTTTAGGTAACAATGTAGTAGATCCCAGGTCAAAATTTCTTTTTTCTTTAGAGTTAACAAGCTTCAATTAGTATGATGCAGGCAAGACATGCCAAAGTGTGTTAAGAAGGCAGCCCCAAAGAACATAGGTCTATAAAGATGCTGCAATCTAGGAGGACGGCAAAGGCGTTGCAAAGGCTACCAAACAGAGGGACTGAGTCTGTGGAGTGGGTGAAGAGTCTCCTGGGAGCTGTGGGAACAAAGCTGCAAACATAGGCTGTTTACACARTCCTAGTCACAAACAAGGGAAGCTTCCCTTTTATGYGCTCATGTGCATTTACCAGATCCTATATGAATGCTCATTACCAAGTGGAGAAGCAATCCATTGCAAAGGGGTCAGGAAAAGATGCTAGGTTTCAATCTCCCTGACCAAATAACTTAGAAAATGAACAAAAGGAAGAAGGATTCTTTTGGCTTATGGTTTCAGTCTAAAGTTATCCCGTTTCTTTTGAATCTATGATATCAGTTCATCATAGCAAGAACATATGATGGATAGGGCTTTCTGACCTCATGGTAGCTAGGAAATAAAGATAATGAAAAGAAGACGGCTTTTAAGAACATTCTAATGACAAAGCTTCTTTCATTAAGCTCACTTCCTAAATGTTCCACCCTTTCTGGGTAGTACCACAGGCTGATGAGTATGCCTTTAGTTATTGACCTAGGAGACATTTGAAATTCAAATTGTAAAACTAGGATTCATCATAGTTTTTCTTAAATTAAAATAAAAGGTTTAATTTGATGTCTTTATCAAAAACCCTTCCAGTGCTGGAATGTAATGGGGGAATACTTTGTCATGAGGTGTGAGTGGAATATCCATCAGCCTGCAGAAAGAAGGCTCCTATCTTACTTACTTTTTTATTGCCATGATAAAACACTATGACAAAGGAAACATAAAATAAAATGTTTATTTGGGCTCATAGTTTCAGAGGGTTAGAGTCCATGACTGTTACTACAGGTATCATGGCAGCTGAAGCAGTAGCTGATAGCTTACATCCTCATTCACAGACACAAAGGGGAGAGAGAGAGAGAGAGAGAGAGAGAGAGAGAGAGAGAGAGAACTGGAAATGGCTTAGGCTTTTGAAACCTCAAAGCTACCACTACCTCTGAGAAACACTTTCTCCATCAAGGCCACATCTCCTAGTCTTTCCCAAACAGAGGGAACAAACATTCAAATATATGAGCCTATCAAGGCCATTCACATTTAAACTACCATATCACTTGACAGAAAGGGGGAGAACAAACTGAATGGAATCAGGGCAGRGTGATACATGAGGGTTCAAGAAGACAGGGAYCTCCTCYCATTCAAGGATAATGGTGATGATGAAATTCTTTATCTTTCAGCAAATCCCRGACCCCAGAGGACTTTAAGGTACTGTTGGGGAATAATCAATTGTACCAGGAAACAAAGCACACTCAGAAGATTTCTGTGAACCATATCATCAATCATCCAGACTTTGAGAAGTTTCATTCTTTTGGGAGTGACATTGCAATGCTGCAGCTGCGTCTGCCCGTAAACTTCACATCCCATGTTGTACCTGCCTGCCTCCCATCCAAAGACACACAGCTCTCCAACCACACATCCTGTTGGATAACTGGTTGGGGAATGCTTTCTGAAGACAGTAAGGGAAAGAGAAGTTGGAGAGGGAGTGAGGGTAGAGAAAGGAGGAAGACAAGAGGTGTATGAGGAGGAAGGAAAGAGTGACTCAGCTGGAAAGAGACCCAGGCTGGTTTTTGAAGTCACTGGATATTGCCTTCTGTACTTCACCTCTATGGCCTGACATGAAAAGGCCATTCTAGTGTCYTTCTAGCTCTGAAAGTGTGAGAGTCCACAGCCACAAACTCCCCTGAAGCTTAAATTCTGAAGATGGGGAAACTGTTGACATTTGCCATCAAGAATCTGGGCTCCTTGAATATTAATGATCTTTTTATTCCAAGATTTTAATCAATCATAGATCTGAGGAAACTTGATTAAATTCAAAGGTCATGTGTTGCAGCAAACCCATTCCATGTTAGTCAGGTTTCCAGCACTGATACCTATGGTAATCAGTTTTAAAAGAAAGGTTTATTTTAGCTCATAGTTTCAGAGCTTCAAGTGCATGATCATTTGGCCCTGTTGGTTTGTACCAGTGGTGATGCAACACATTGTGGTGAGGAAATGTATGTTAGAACAATGTTGCATACCSTATGGTCRTCAGGAAACAAAAAGAGGAAGAGAAGAGGCCAATGTACTCATACCTTCTTAACAGATACACATGCCCATGACCTAGYTTGCTTCCACTATCTACCTGTTACCAATAGGATATTCTATGACCAATAGTGTCATAGGCTGAGGGCAAAACCTAAAATACATTGGCCTCAACACTCTACCCAAAGTTTAATACATGACATTACTGAATATCTTAGGAAATACTTGGGTAAAGTGGAAAGTCACATGTGGTGTGTGACCACTGAGAATGCATGATTAAGAACTATTGTAGCTCCAGAGTATTTATGCTCACTTAATTTTATCTGGTTCTCATCCTGTCTTACAGACTTGCCAGGTGAATTACATAATGGAGAAATATTTTTTTGTTTTGTTTGCTTGTTTGTTTCTGGTATTTGGGGATTGGTCCCAGTATTTCATACATACTTTAAAAAGGCTCTACCAGTGAAACACTAAAAACACTTGTTTTTATCATTTTATAATGAAAGTGGAGACTATGTGGAGTCATACCCAAGGATTATGACTTGGGAAATATACTTATGGAATAATGTAAGTGAAAAAATAATGTAGATTTAAAATTCTTTATAGGTTCATAATTTGGCATATTTCTTCTCAAAAGACATACTTCTCAAAAGGGAAAAACATGTCTTCCTAAGGAGCTTTGCTTAGTTTTAGCATCCTTGTCCTGTAATTTAATATCTCTATCTATCTCTCTATCTCTCTATCTATATCTCTTTTTCTCCACTTTCACACACACACACACACACACACACACACACACACACACACACACACACACATCCTTGAAGGCAGAGCCCACATTTTATTTTACAATACCAGTCTAGTACTCAACTGTGCTGCTGCTCTTTACCCTGGCATATTTAATTCTCATTTATTTTACTGTACTCTCCAAAATAGTCCCCCACTTCTATTCATGTATGCTTTTATATGAGTTTCCATGTAGCTAGCAGCATCATGTTAAAACATAGACATACCATTTCTCTTTTCAAGACCCTTTCCTACCTTATCAATTGAGCTCTTAATAAAAAATAATCTCTGTCATGGCATAAAGCCTATGAGATGAGAGCACCCAGATCCATCTCTGCTTTCTCCATTACTTCCCTCATATACCCAAACTCAGCTTCCTTGCTACTCCTTGAATATGTTGAAGTCATTTACATCCAGGACCCTTGCTTTACTTTTTTTCAATGCAATTTTCTCTCCCCTCTAGTCTTGGCACAATCTATGACTTATTCACAGTCTCTTATCTGAATTTTACTTAACTTTGTGAGCTAAAGTAACCTGTATGATCACCTTTTCCTGTATTATTTCTTTAACACTAATGAGCACAGTTATTTTCTCTGATTTTTCCTATTAAAAATGTTCCTTTGTATCATTTTACCTATCATAAAAATAAATGATAAGTAAACTGGTGATATAGTCAATGGGTGGGTGAGTGAGATGGAGTCTAGTGAGTTGGAGAGAAGAAGGAAGGAAGGGAGGGAGGGAGGGAGGGAGGGAGATTGGTGCCTGGATGTTGTGGATAGAAATGTTAGTAGGTAAGAAGAGGAAGGATGGATGAAGATAGTAATGAAAGAATGGATGGATGGAAGGTGGTAAATGGATAGACTGATGCAGGGAATGAAAAATGAGTAGGTGTGTGGGTTAATGGGTAGATAAAGATAAAGAATAAAGGTTAGAGATAGATCATAGAAAATGAATAGTACTGTTCGTGAAAGTGAAACTGTTAGTGAAAGGTTGATGAGCAGTATTGGGCACATTGTGTGTTAGTAGGTTTTGCCATTTTCTACACTAGTTATGTGATCTGTTGCCATGAGAAAGGTGAAGATGGTAAGTGAGAGTTTCTGAGAAAAAAGAGAGAAGTTCATGAAGATTAGATAGAAGATGGAAACAATCTGACGCTCAGCTGTCCTATGATGAACATCAGTCAGAGTAGTCTGGACTTTCCCAACTAAGTCATAGTGTCAATCGCTGACATCCTCCTTATTTTCACAGCAAAACTGTTACCACCATTCTCACTCCAGGAGGGTGAGGTGGGCATCATTGAGAATGAGTTCTGTAATGCCTTATATGGGCAAAGACCAGGCCAAAGCAGCAACTATGTACATGAGGAAATGCTGTGTGCAGGGGGGCTCTCCACAGGAAAGTCCATCTGCAGGGTGAGTAAGGGTTCTCATGTCTGTTTTATCTCAGTTCCTCCAAGGGTGGCTGTATTGACCTCTAGTCTCTGTGGAGACCCTTTCTGTTTCATTATCTCTATTTGTTTTTCTTGGGTTAATACTTCAATAGTCTCCYTGAGAGTAGTTATTCCTTAAGAAAATCCTAACATCAATTTTTGTTGCATATTTTATACCTTTTGCTGAGGCATAACATATATAGAAATATGTAATCTGTAAGTAAATGGTTTGACAAAGCTTCTAGTACTGACTCAGCATGTTCCTGGTACCTATCTCTCTTTTTTGCTACTAAGTTTATTTTGTCTGTACATTGTCATATGCTATCTACTGTGAAATCTTTCTCATTTTGAAAGTTTCTCATTTTGTTGCTGGGTTGTCAGTTTCTCAGCTCTTTATATGGATATAGATGAAAGTTCACTATTGGACTTGAAGGATTGTCTTGGAAAATATTCCAGAAAGGGAAATGGCTAGTCTGAAGTGAAGTGGCAAAACCAAGGCCTAGATGTTTGGACTCCAATTCCATCCCCATCTCTGCAGGCTTCAGCCTCCTGAGATGACACAGCCTCCATTATAGACTGGTTTCCCCATGGGGTTTTCCTAAAGGCATTTCATAACTCCAGTAACTCCTAGCAGTGTTCTGAAGACAGTCCTGCCTAATGCCTGGTGATATGAGCTGCCTTCACTCAGCTAGACAATAGACATTTTTTAAAAGACTCCCAGTTCATAAGTTGAGAAAATATTTCAGGTCTAGGTGACCAAAATCAGAGGAGTTAACTGGTTATGTTGTTGCAGATCAAGGTTTACAGAGCTAGGATGTACACATAGGTGTTAGCAGAACCATCTTGCTTCCAAGTCCCTAAATTTTACCTTCTAGAATCAGGCATGGCAAGCAAAAGGAGTGTTGGGMAAGGTCCATATGTTTATATCCTKATATATGCCCTCATCTACCTGGTAAACTGACTTAGAAGCTTCTTGCTGTTCAACCCCAATGTCCCTTACCTAGATTATGCCTAGTGGGAGTGTGTAAGGTCCTGACAGGCAATTGATATTTCTGGCCCTAAGCATATCTCACATTAACTACTCTCTCTCCTCAGGGTGATTCTGGGGGACCCCTCATCTGCTACTACATCAGTTCATGGGTCCTGGTAGGACTGGCCAGCTGGGGTCTGGACTGTCGACATCCCATTTACCCCAGTGTCTTCACCAGAGTCACCTACTTCACTGACTGGATCAGCCAAGTCAAGAGACTAACTCCACTTCCAGAACCTGTATCTGTGTCTCTTCACACAGAACTTCAACCGAGACCTCTGAAGGCTGCTGGCTCCCCACAACCCTGCAGCAACCTTATGGATGCACAAATCTGGTTCCTACTGTTATTTATCCCCGAAGCTCCACAGTGGGCCCCAGGGTGAGCACCAGACCTTTAGGCATTCTTTACTCAGGCTTTTTTTTTTTTTTTCTGAGATACAGCCTCCACTCCTTAGTTTACCATCAGCACCTTTTCCTCAGCATATCTGGCCATTCACTGTTACTACCCAAAAGAGCATAGAAAAACCTACCAATAAAGCTTCATTTTTCTTCAGYTCTAATTGTACTGCCCTTATAGGGTTCCTATATCCCTCAGTGACCACACTTACCATGGAGTTAGCCATCAGCCCTCAAAAGAGAGAAGATGGAGCATCTCAAGAGAATTCTGCTTAAGGAAAGGACAGGAAAATTGGGGAATGCACTACAGGGTTTCTGGGGAGTAAGGGTGCATCCTGGGATGAAAGTGAAGYTTATCTGGTCTTTTAGACTGTTCCTGTCTTGGGGAATGCCAAATCCTTCATGGAAAGTAAAACTTAACACCTGGTCTTCAAGTACAAGGGAGCAGGGACCTCTTTCTTGGGGTAGGGCAGCAGCACTTCTGGGATTTTAATGAAAAAGAGCCAATGCACAAGGGAACCCGGGGGACTATTTTAAATGATTTTGTGGGCCTAAGGTTTTAGGATAAGGGATAGATGTGACCTGTGATGATGTGGGGAACTAGATCATTGGTCAAAATCAGTCAGAAGTGGCTCTAGTGCCTGGATGAAAACTAAGCATTAAGCCAACAGTGCTTAAATCTCCGCTTCTGAATGAATATTCAGCATCACACTCACCTGCTCTTAGAGGCCCAATTCTCCCCATGAGCCTGGTCCCTTGTGTATGAAGCACAGGCCACACTTTTCTCTATCCATACTTCAATGGTTAGAACTTAATGTAAGCATTGTTTAGTTGACTAGGACTAAGAAATCTAGAAGATTTAAAATAAAAAAAAAATGGTGTTGTGAGCCCATTGTTTCTGCAAGCTTACCCAGTACAGAGTATTTATGTGGCCAGCAGGAGTTAAGAAGCCTCTCAAATGCTGTCCACTCCAACCTTTAGAATTCTCAATAAAGAGGACAGTTCCTATTTACCCCAGGTACACAGGAACCAGACAGCACTCATGAGGTTCAGTGCTAATTCTTCCTAGTCCTTGTGTTTTCTAAACTTCCTGGATTCTCACTGCTAGTACAGATGTACATGTGTTCACTAGCAGCAATCTTTTGATTCTTGTTCAACAGAACTTCATTACAAAAAGATCTTGTGGACACTCAAGAAAGTATACTCCCTAAGAGATGATCTATAAAGTGCATAGCTAGCATAAAAAATCCCATTTGATCCCCAGTATTGCATAAATAAGGCATGATGATGAACACCTGAAATCCCTGGACTTTGGAGGTAGCAACAGAAGAATTAGAAGTTTAAGACTTGAGATTCTTTTAACTTCCAGGTCTCTGGTACATTCTGGAGGGTCCTCCAACTTACTATCTCCCAAGGTTACATGTTTCCATTCTTTCTGCTGGCCCTCAGGGATTTCAGTCCTTTTCCCCACCCAATACCCAATCATGTTCCCCTCTCTGCCCCATCCCCTTTCCATCCCCCTGCCTTGTGGTTGCTTTCTTCTCCCTCCCAAGTGGGACTGAGGCATCCTTACTTGGACTCTTCAGCTTGTTGACCTTTTTTTACTTCTGTGGGCTATATTTTGGTTATTCTGAACTTTTTTTTGGCTAATATACACTTATTAGTGAGTACATACCATTCATGTCCTTTTGGGTCTGAGTTATATCACTTGGACCAGCAGAATCAATTAACCTGGACCCMAGAGATCTCTCAGATACTGGAACACCAACCAGGCAGCATACACCAGCTGATATGAGGCCCCAAACATGTTCAAGACCATATATAGCAGAGGACTGCCTGTCTGGGTTTAGTCAGAGAAGATGCACCTAACCCTCAAGAGACTGAAGGCCCCAGGGAGTTTAGAGGTCTGGTGGGGTAGGGGTGGGGGTGGAGACATCCTCATGGAGACAGTGGGGCCAGGGAGGAGGTATGGGATGTGGAACATTCAGAGGGTAGACTGGGAGAGAAATAAAATCTGGAGTTGAAGAAAAAAGAAGAAGAAGAAGAAGAAGAAGAAGAAGAAGAAGAAGAAGAAGAAGAAGAAGAAGAAGAAGAAGAAGAAG
>BDUI01025493.1:20186-31774 GCA_002335545.1 Apodemus speciosus | reverse complement strand
ACACACACACACACACACACACACACACACACACAAAGTTCCTTGGTTTTAAAAAGTCTAATCATAGAGTTGGTGGGATCTGCTGGGTTTGGTTAATGACATAAAGGCACTCCTCTGTCAGGAATGTGCTGGCTACAATGGTAATTATACAAATCTGTTATCATAACTGACCACATGCCATTACATATAGATACTATTGTCATGGTAAGCAGTTATCCTGAAGGGAGGCTAACCATGAGCCTTGCCCTCCAACTCTTTTGATGACTGACTCTGTGTACCCCTGGTTCCCCCCTCCTTACCTGGAAGTTAAGTCGCTCTTTGACTCAGAAGCTGAGGCTGCTTAGCTGACTCAAAGTCACTCACTGCAAACTGAGGCATCCAAAATGGAGTTCATCGTGTCTCCCGCCCCAGATGCCTCAGTCACGCCTCCTGACTCATTCTTTTGCATCATCTTCCCTTAACACACAACTATTTTGTGTTTCGTATCCCATGTGCCTCTCTTCACCTTTCCCCGCATCTGGCCTTTCTCACTCAGCTCCAGGTCGTAGGAACTCCTGGTCTCGAGGACCCCAACCCAATGCACCTCAGTACTGACCACTGAAGCTCATTTTTGCTGATTTAACCTTCTTTTCTAGGAAGCCACGCACACCTCCTGAGGACTCCCCCCAGATCAACTTCCCGGCGATTTTTCTTGTCTCCATGGCCCTGTTTTGGAAACATGTCCTGCTAAATTTAAATACGTGTTGATCTATGTGTCTATGCTGGGGTGTGTGTACATGAATGTAATGTCTGTGGAGGGCAGGAGGCAGTGTTGGATCCCCCACAGTGAGCAGCCAGGGGTCCATGCTATGAAGAGAACTCAGGTCCTCTGCTCTTAACTGCTGAGCCATCTCTCCAGCCCAGGAATCAAATGTAAAACCAAAAAAGTGAAAAATCCACACAGTAACTAACCATCCTGCCACAATCTAATATTTCTGTCAGTTACTGTGCACTGGATATGAAGTGTCTTGTGTTCAGTAGCTGGCTCACCTCTGCACTGACTCCTCAGAGATATTATTACTATCCTATATCACGCCCAAGCAAAGCGAGACACAGAGAAGGGTGGTAACTCGTCCAAGAGCCAAAGACTGTCTGAAGCCAAACCCATAGTCTCAACTTATGAAATATCTCCAGTGAGGAAAAAGTAGCCTTGAAATTGAGTGCAATGTACATGTAAACTGGATTAATCATATTAACAAGGGGACCTGTCCACATTCCAGTTGGGTACAGTTACGATATGAAGGCCAGATTAGCTTATCCAGCACTCGCTAGAGCAGTAGTTCTCAACCTGTGGGTCATGACCCCTTTGGGGTTGAGCAACCCTTTCACAGGGGTCGCCTACGACCATCAGATGACATACAGATATTCGAATTACAATTCATAACAGTAGCCAAATTGCAGTTATGAAGTAGTAACAAAAATAATTTTATGGTTGGGGGTCACCACAGCATGAGGAACTGTATTAAAGGGTCACAGCATCAGGAAGGTTGAGAGCCACTGCTCTGGGCTTTCCCGACTCAAAGCCTCATGACCTTTAACATTTTCAGACCTGAACTTGTCCTAGGGGAAAGGAGGTGACCTTCCAAGGGCACACAGGAGCTTAAGAGAACTACTGCTAAAACTCAAAGCCTCTTCTTTAAGACCAGTGTTCTTTCCAAGGAGAACATTCAGAACAAGAATGAACCTTCTATTGCTCCCTTCAGCTTGCACAAATAATCCCAGGAATGGTGCAAGCAAACATTGGGAAACATGTAACTTTCCTTTAATGCTTTTATTAGGGGAGAGGAGGGGAGGGGAGGGGAGGTCCATTTGATCCAGGACTGTCAATTCCTCCCTTGGTCTTTGGTCAGGTGGTATCAGTTCAGCATTCACTGCTGTTAAGTGCCATACTATGATGATTGACTCTGTTACACTCAGGCACCAGTCAAGAAGCTGATACAGAAAAGACACAGAGTCTCCCAGGACCACACCCCTCTCCTTTTACCCCTGTGCCCCCAAAAGAAGCAAAGAGACCCCCCAGCAGCACAACCCCCACCCCCACCCCCAATGCTGACTCACCTGTTCAGGAAGGCATTGCCAAARGCGTTGAGCTTTCTGAAGGGTTTCTTGGGATCCACCACCAGGGCATTCCCAGGGATGATCCCCTCCACATCTCCCTGCATCACTGCTATGAAGGAATCAGTGGTTGGCTCAGGCCCAATCCTCATGCCTGGAAAGTCCTGTTCCAGCAGGTACCTGCAGGAAGGAGTGCAGTCGTGTAGGCATGGTGCTCAAAGAGGGCCCCCGTTTGTCTGTTCCACAGTTGGTCATACACAGGGCATCCCCATAACAACCACTGAGCAGAGGAAGGGGGATTTTAGCTGGACCTCACACACTCTGCTTTCTTGATCGTCTCCCTGCCCTGACTCAGGAGGGGGTGAAGGAAAGCAAGGTTTGGACCACGAAGGAACCCATGGACTGAAGTCAAGGCCCAACTCCAGTATTTTAAACTTCACAAATCAAAGCACCCAACCGAAATTTACATCCACAGGCATGTAATGAGAGAATCTCATTGCGGCTCTTCTGGCTTCTTAGAGATCATTCGTTATATACGTGACTAGTTCTTTAATTTAAAAGTGTACTGTGATATAACAAAACAGCAGCATAAAGGATGAACTATGAAAAATGAACTCCAACTCACCCTAGAGTTTGGTTCCTCTGTCTATATTCTTTACATTCTGGAGCCTTCTAGAAATATTCCGTGTGTACAGGTGCTATAGACTTCGTGTTTAGGCACACGTAGGCACACATGGATGATTGAAGGTTTTTYTTACTACATTTGTATTTATTTATTGTGTTACAGTTTTACTTTGTGTGTGTGTATGCGTGTGTACATGCTGATATGTGTCACTGCCTATGTGAAAATCAGAGGATATTTTAATGAATTGGCTCTCTCCTTCCACTATGCGTCCTGGGGATTGAACTCAAGTCAGCAAGCTCGGTGGCCAGAGTCCTTACCTACTGAGCCACCTCACTGGTCCTGACTGAAGTTTTTAAGCAGTTTACACCTTTCTTCTTGTCATTACCCAACTGATGCAAGCTTCTAGCATGAGACTATATTCAAGACACCTTGTGTTGTACTTGCACCAGGCACATTCTCTCCCTTGCATCCTTAGGCACTGGGCAGTTTTATCACCAATATTTCAGTTCATGGTGAGGTGGTTGGGTTGAGACTTTAACTGTGCTTTTTAAAAAGTATTTGCTGGTTTTTATCTCTGTACCTGAAGTGGAGTAAACCAAAATTTACCTTTTATCTACTGATGTTTTTCTATTGCACCACACACACACACACACACACACACACACACACATCCTGCTCTCAGCTTGAGACTTAGTAACCACAGAGGATGTTGTGCAGCCCATGAGTAGGAATTTACATACTCTGCAGCGGTTATGCAGATAATAGCCATGCGTGGGTTTCGTTTTATGTTGAACACAGTTGGGAGATAGCGATCCAGATTTACTTTACCCTTGTTAATAACTGTAGAATTCCATTGTATGAATCATTATATATTTTTAGTGAAATTCCTACCGATATCTGGTAGCACTGTCTATTGTCTAGAAGGGAGGAAAATGGCAGTACAGGAATTGACACATGATCTCTGTGAAAGAAGGGAAGAGTGGCTGCCCGTTTTTATGGGGTGGTTTTTAACATGTTCACTTTCTACTTCCGGTACCTGATTCTGCTCATGCAGGGCCCCGGGCAGGCCTTTGCCCTGCTCTGAACCTCGTGTCGGTTCCACTAGGATTCTAGCCAATGGGATCTCCAGAGTTTCTTCTGTGTCCTGGCTACTGTGCCAGGGATGGACTTCTGAATGGTACCATCTGCAGCCATTTGTTTTCATCCCTGGTGATGGCGCTTCTGAGGGAGGAGGAGGGTAGTTGCTTACGAAACTCCGACAGTGTCATGGCATGGCAGGGACCYCTCTGCTCTTCTCGCCTGGGCAGCGAGAGCTCAGGGCCACCTGCCTCTCCAATTCTGTTGCCCCTTGTAGAGGCAAAGAGAAAGGGAGCATGCTCAGCCAGGGAATAGTCACTAAGGATGATGGAGAACAGAGCCCTTGAGGATCCTGGGATGAGTTTGGATACAGTGTGTGTCTGTGTGTGTGTGTGTGTGTGTGTGTGTGTGTGTGTGTGTGGTGGGACTGGACTGAATAACAGTGCATGGATCTACCCTGGGGTAGGACTGGCCAGACAGAGGACAGTGCCCAGAGCATCTTTGCTGGGCACTAAAGGGTGCTGCCTGAGAAACAAACCTACAACGTGAGGGCTCAGGAACAATGAGAACCACAGAGGCCCAGCTTCCGGGTCCTTAGAACTGGTTACACAGTCAGGGCTCTTGAGGAACATCAGCTGATGGGTTTGGGGCTCTACTCTGATGTTTCTAACCTTCTTGTTCAAGACCTTAGCAATGCTGCTCTTTTATAAGGTTCCCAGCTGATTCAAACACACAGCCAGGGCATTATAGTGGGCTCCATATTAACCCTGTCATTTTCTTAATAATAACCGCTGACACATATAATAGCAATTCTGAGTGTTATATTCTATTCTGAAGGTCTGGTAATGCTATCTTTTGCCCCCCACGGTGGCACTTGAGGTAGGCTCCAAGGAAGCTGAAAAGCGTTACATGGCTTTCTCAAGTAATAGGGCTGGAGCCCACGCTCCCCAGCAGGGAGACATTGGTGCTGCTTTTCTTCCATCTTTGATTCCTCTGACAAATCACCTCCCAGAAAGCTGACCATGGCCCAGGCAAAGACAGGGCAGCTCTGGGGCTAGAGRTCCAGTCTCCCTGGCTCAAGTTTGAGCTGCTTGCCACCCTTTGCCTCTCTAGGGTCCCCAGCAGGYTATCTGTGCCTTCAGGAAGYGGTTGGARCTACACTCTACTCCACGTTTCCTGGGCTGGGTTGCTATGGACTCCGTCCCCAAGGAGCCTGTGGAGCAGCTGCAGTAGCCTCAACCCCAGAGGAAGCTGTTGATCTGCTTGCTTAGAGACTCTAACTACAGCAGCAGTGCGGGGGAGCCTTTGAAGTCTTGGGTTGCCTTGGGGATCCCCTCAAACCTCTATCATCCCAGTCTAGCAAGTGGGAGTGTCTAGGAAGGCTTTCTTCCAGTCAGAACATCATTTTGAGAGCCTGTGATGGAGCTGTGATCAGAAAAAAAAAAGCCACACATAGGACCGTGCTTTCTGCTCTCTTGGTGATCTTTTCCCTTGGGGACTTCCTGAGTGAGACAGGACCAGGGGCTCCCTGACTACGAGGACTAAGCCCTTTAAAGGCCACTCATCGTAAATACCATGGCCTCAGCCCCTCCCTCTACCACACAGGGCATCATAGTTCAGGTTTAYTTTTTGCCTGTAATATGCCAGACACTGTTCTAAATGTTCCATGGTTATCTCATCTCAGATTCATATCCACTGGGCTGTTAGCACGATGATCCTCCTTGTTAAATACACCCAGGACAGTGGTTCTCAACCTTCCTAATGCTGTGATCCTTTAATACATGTTGTGTATGACCTGTAGATATATGATACTCTTCATGTTGTGCTGACCTCCCAACCACTATTTGTGTTGCTACTTCATAACTGTAATTTTGCTACTGTTATGAACAGCAATGTAAATATCTGTGTTTTCTGATGGTCTTAGGTGACCCCTGTTAAAGGGTTGCTCAGCCCCCAAAGGGGTCATGACCCACAGGTTGAGAACTGCTGGCCTGGGAGTTAATCCACCTTGTAGACTGTTTTGGGAGTTGGATTAGTTGCATGTGTTACATATTTAACTGGGACCCTTTAGGAGYGTCTTTTSTCATTTTAAAGGGTAAGAGACCAAAGTTGATCTGCCYAGTGTGCACATCAGTTACRGAGGGCCTAGGATTTGAGCTTGGCATTTGGATTTAAAAACCCATGGCTTTTCATCACCATAGCCACAACCTAAGCCTCCTCCARGAAATGTATCCGCCTCTGGGGACTGGCCAAYGACGATGCCCCTCCCCCCAACCCAGCGTGGAGGTAGAAGCAAAAAGTGATATAAGCTCCAAAAGTATATTGTTTGGCAAGAAGCGGGTTAGAGCCAGGGCCTGGGACCCACAAATGYGAGAACCCATGTCTCCAGAAACTCAGCCCCTGGCTGCACTCTCAGCCTTAGTGACCACGGGTGTATGCACATGCACACGTATGTATATGACATGTACAAGTATGTTCTTGCTGTCAGATGGCAGGAGCGGGTCTTGACCCTGGTGGTTTTCAAAAGGACACCGAGAAACAGTAAGGCCAGATCCCCTGAGAGAATCTGCATGYTGATTTGGGACAGTCGATGTTGGCTGCTCTGTYCTAATGCAGACCCACAGAGGAGGTGTAGAGGAGTGTGAATGGGGACAGTTGAACTAGAGGGATGGAAAGAACCATTCTGAGGCAGCCTCAAAAATGCCCAGAATGAATGAGGCCACAGCAGCAATGAGCTAATGCTCTTTAGAAGGCGTCTCGGATTCCAGCTCTGGAAGACACGCTGTACTCAGCAGATGAACAAAGGGTGACACTGCTCAGCCTAATGGGTCAGCTTCCTGGGGAGCTGTGGAGCCACTGCCTGAGGTGGCTGGGCAAAGGGCTCTGGGCTGGGTCTGCTGGCTTCTTATACTCACAGGACCCAAGACTTGCTGACCTCATGTGAGTCTCGGGAAACCCAGAGACTCAGGAGGCCAACCAAGAGCATGCCCAGAGGCTACTGTCAGGCCCAGCAGGACTGGACGGGATAAATTCTCAGAGACATTTGGGCACGGCTTGTGGCACCGGGTGCCCCTCTAACAAAGCCACCACTGTGTCCAGAAGGGAAAATCTATTGAGGAATCTCATGCACTGCTTCTTTACAGGGTGTGGGACAGATTGCTTCTGTTACTGGGTGAAAACCTTCCCACAGCTGTGTAAAAAAAGAAAAGTTAATTCAAGCCTGGGTGGGACCCGCTGAGATGAGGGGCACATGAATTAAGGAGGGACAGAACACTCCTTACACCGTGTTTATGCTTATTCTGTGTTTTGAACTTGTGCCTACGTAATCAACCTTACCTGCACCACAACATGACAACATCAATTCAGTTGGGTGACGGAGTCAGCTGAAAAATAGCATGTTCCAGTTCAGGGTCAAATCTGAGGTCCCAAACACTGAAAAGATTTTGGTGTCTCCCCTCCCTTGCCATCCAATRCAAAATAAATAAGGGCTCAACCATAAGATATGTGTGGGGAAAAGTCAACACAAATCTGAATTGTTCCCCCCCATGAGGGCGACTTTTCTTCATATGCTTCTTAAGTAGAAATTATTTCATAACATTTTCCTCATTTTTTATGCCCTGCTTAGTTGGCAATCTAAGCATGTGGTCTGCTTTCCTGATGACCTAAGTATGCAGGGTATGGCATGGGCCCAAGAGTCTCATCCAGGCCTRTCTTTCAGGCACCCGTCTCCCCAGCCAGGAGGCCCAGGCTTTGAGCGGCTGCTGGATTTAACCCCAGACAGGGAAGGAACTACAAAGGCTGAGGACCTGCAAATACTGCCGCTGGAGGCTCTGGGTGAGGAGCCCCAAATCATCTGAAGAACCTGTTGTTCTCTTGAGTGGCTTAGAGACCCACACAACTTTACCACCAACAAGACCCTGGTCAAGTTCCTCAAAAGAACATTGGGACCAGCAGGATGGCTCAGGGGGGGAAGACATCTGCTGCCATGCCTGACAGACTGGTGGAAAGACAGAATCGGCTCTGGCAAACTGTCCTCTGACCTCCAGGTACACGACATTCACATACACACAGGCAGGCAAACATGGACACACTCAATAGATRCCTAAGTAACTGAACATCTTAAAGGAATGGCCTCCATCTCCCTGGCTTATAAAACAGGGAAACCCCTGGTTTCTAACTATGACAGCTAAAATGTTAAACTGTTGGAGGTAATACTCGGGAGTTTTGAGAAAGCAAGGCCTGGAGCAGATTTCCCCCACAATGACACAAACAATAATTAGAGAAAATGAACCCTTCAGGGTTGCCTGCAGGTACTCGGCACTCCCACCTCGTCTCTAAACCCAGTTCAGATGTGTCCTCCATGAAGCGTTAACAGATTCATCCCCACCTCCCCCACAAACCACACACACTCTTTCCTCTCTACTGTAACAGCGGATCTCACAGCTCTTCCTCTGCAGGTAGTTTAAGTGTGTTCAAAGAGCACAGTTGTCCCATATTATGGGTCTTTTTGTTATGCATTCATATCTTTGAGTACCAAAGCCATGGGTCCTTCCCTTTAAAATAAAGTCAGGATAACTCTTGCCCCACTAGCCTGACTTAGTTTTAGGGAGAGAGTAACACACACACAGAGACACAAAGTAGATGGAAGGCTATAGCTAGGTTAAGAAGTCAGCTCCATGCCCCAGGAAATGGCCACGTGCCTTGTGCGCACGCTCTGCTATGGGAAGACGKGCATGCAGCAGAACAGCTTAGAGCTGGGATTGGCTGGTCTGAGCAGTCAGTCATTCCCTTGATGGCTCCACCCACGACAAGCCTGCCCATCTGGGACACTAGTTACTCCAGCATCACTTCCTCCTCTGCCCTTCTGTAGCATAGAGAGGCAGCACGCCCTCACCTTCACCAAACTAGAAGGCTGCCCCCTACCACCTTAGGGGCATCCTTAGCTAGAAAGAGGGAAGGGATTGAWACCCCCACCCYGTTGGTACCTGGAACTAAATGGCGCAGAATTGGTTCTGAATGCTCCTGTTCCCAYGAAGTGGTTACTAGGAATCACAGGGTATGGATAAGGAAACAAGATTAGAGAGAAATAAGGATGTAACCTCCCTTATCTTTCCTTGTCAGCCTCTTRGCTAAAAAGTAGGGGAGCCAGGTTCTACTGACCTAGCCTGGGTTAAGACCTTTGTCCCACAGCCAATGGGAGTGGTATGGAAACCTTTCTCCACTGTTGTCTCTGTTGATTTCTGGATGCCTGGCTTCAAGGTGATTCCTCAATTGGATCCAAGGCAGGTAGATATATATTCCTCTAGTCTGAAGCTTTTTGCTCCCTTCAGTAACCGATGAGCCTTGGATAAAAGCAACTGCATATTTACCCAGCTCCACTTTGAACCCAACAGACTAGGACCCTAGACAATAAAAGAGCATTCTTTGACTCTTGAGAGCAGAGCCCTGAAGTGGTGTAGGTACCGTTACAGGCAGAGTTAAGTCTACAGAGGAGTGGGTTTCCCCAGGATGGTGAACTCTCTGTCTTTGGTTTCCATGAAAATCATCTTTCGTGAGGTAATCACATACTGGAGCCCAGGGGAARGTCTGGTCCCCATCCCTGGGATCYGACCCCTATCTGTCCTGGAAATGATAACAGACAGAGCCAACACAGAAAACACTACATCAGTCACCCTTGGTAGAGGCTGCAGAGTCCTTCACATCGAAGAAATGTGAACAGTTGAACAAACCAGCTAAGTTGGGCTTGCTCTGGAACACCCAGCATCCCAGTGGTCCAAGGCTTACTACAGAAGAGGCTCCGGATCAACCCAGACATTACAGTGGGGGCTCTGGACTTCAGAGTCTCCTCTTCAGTCCAAGTAAAGTCCAAGGAGACCATAGCAACAGCTGGTACCTGGACTAGTTCCTGCCTGCCTCTACTTCCTTTCTCCCGTCTGCCAGCAGACAGAGGAGGCCCAGAAAATAAATAGCAAGAAAAGGTGGCCAGGAATCCCACAGGTCCAGAGAAGGAGGGACTTAAAGTTTCAGGCCAGCAAGAGAAACAGCAGAGGCGGAAGGGGACCGCCGGGGACACAGAGCTACTGTGCTCCAAAAAGACAGACTGTGTTGGAGGGAGCAGCCCACAGACCAATTTATTGTTTATTTTATTACTCTGGGTTGCTGGGCCTAAGGCCAGGGAAGTTATTTCAGGCAGAGATCATAGCACGTCAATTAGTTATTACAAGAATGTCCTTTCTGTGTGTTCTTCCMGAGACAAGCAATAGATTTCATGGCAAACATGCAGAGCTGAAAGCGGACAGACACTCAGGAGACATAAAGCCAATAATGAGGAACACAAGGGGCGAGTCCTAGAGGGGAAAGGTTCTTCCCAGGCTCAGGCCTCAAACAAAGATGGGAAGGCTCCTAAGAGGCGCACTGGGGTGCACACACTCAGGGGAAAGTGATAGTTGTGTCTACTACCATCCTGGGGGGCAACTGCAGAATGTGACTCAATAGAGAAACTTTCTTTTTTAAATTAAATATTTATGAAAAATGCTGCATAGCCTTTGGCCTTTTTTCCCCTGCTTCTTGTAATCTCTGAAAAAAACAAAGACCAATCTGTGGAGATACGCTATTCAGGGTAATCATGTAGCGGTGAACAAATCAGAAACAACCAGAAACACTCAAAAGTTGCAGCTAATTAATGAACAGACTGCATCTATCTGAAGTGAAATATTATATAGCTGATGAAAATGAGCTATGCGAGGCATATTCACACTGTAACTATAACTAAAAAAACTTTAGCTTACAAAATTACATTCATGGCATGAGCTCAACAGAGTGTAAGTACTGAAAAGGTAAACATATTTTAAATGTTTTTTTTTCCCCTGAGTTACAGGTTATGGACAGTTTTGTTTCTTTTTCAAGTTTATTATATTCTTTACTTTCTAATAATGAATGAAACTCTTGGATTTAATGAGAAGAAAAAAAATGTGCAGTTTGGTTTGGAAAAACCCCGGTGTTATAGTTCTTCTTGTCCTGATAGTTGAGTCTCTCTCTCTTGCCCTCTCTCTAGAGGGGAAACAGCTTTGGGTGCATGTGCTAAATTCAGTTATTGTTATGAGCATGAAGGGGGCCCTTGGACTAGTAGGATAAGAAAGAGGAGGGATCTGCCTCCCTCAGATAAGGGATTATGTGGGGCACCCCACTCTGCCACTTTCTTAGATCTAGTAACAGCCTGTGGTGACTCAGGCAAAATCCAGAAGGCATCCCACACAGATGCGCGTAAACCTCTCTCTGCTTAGGGCCCCTGCTCTTAAAACACACGTGCCTTTCTTCCCTYCCATTTTGCAAGATGGCTGCTGGGAACTCCCCAGAGCTTAGTCCCTAGAGATGCTCAGATACAGAAGCTACCAAAGTGCCTTTGCTGCGGGAAGGAGATGTTCCAATAGTTTAATGTCCCCAGAGTCGTGACCAAGGATGATCAGAGGGCCAGGGCAGGCTGTGCAAAGCCAAGAACAGTTTGTGGATTGCCCACACTTCTCATGAGGCATGAACCCAATAGGGCGGAGAACAGCGACACAAAGGAGGTTGTGTGCACAACCCAGGTATCTCTGAAGCACGTTTGGCACCAATCGGTGTTTTAAAAAAATGAAGAGCTGACCCTCTGTGTTCCCAGTTAAATCCACTCAACACTACAGGTAAACTTAGGGCATCTATGTAGTTTTCTAAAGAGAGCTCTATAGCTCTCATTTTTTAAAAAAAGAAAAGTGACTTAGATTTTTAAAAATAAAGTGAAAAAAAAAAGCCAACG
>BDUI01025483.1:14487-25438 GCA_002335545.1 Apodemus speciosus | reverse complement strand
GTGCAACTCATTACCTTGGTGTAACTCACCAAGTAGCCCAGGCTGATCTTGATCTTCTCTTCCCACTTTAACCTCCAGAATGTTGGGATTAGAGGTGTGAGTCAACAAACCCAGCTGGTGTTCAGAATGTTTGGGGTGTGTGTGTGTGTGTGTGTGCGCGCACACACACACACACACATGTCATAAGCACATAGGTGGGTGTGACTGTGTACAACCTTGAGGAAGCCAGAATAAGACATCAGTATCTTCCTTTATTGTTTTCACACTTTGCCATGAGACAGGGTCTATCAGTAAAAGTTCCCCCATTTCATCTAGGCTAGCTATCCAGGGAACTCCCAGAATCACATCATGTGCTAGACATACACAGTCAGGTCCAGCTTTAAAAACAAAAACATGGGTATTGGGATTTGAACTTAGGTCTTTATGCTTGCACTGAAAGTCCTCTTACCCACCAAGGCATCTCTCTACCTCTTCTGAGGGCTTTGGAGATTTAGATGCATTGTGCGTATCAGCGGATAATTAGTATTACAAGATGAGTTTTTACTTATAATTTAAATGCAATAAAAGCCACAGATTTTATGTTCTATTTTGAAAGTTTTGATAATTGTATTAACTAGATAACTGCCACATCAAATTCTTGTATAATCTCAGGTTTTCTTGGCCTTTGGAAATACTTAATTCATTGATAAGAAAGGTAGAAGACTATGACGCAGKAAGTGATCCAGTAAGCAGAGTCCCTTCATGATCCTGCCTCCAGGCTACAGCTCTAGCTGGCCTGGGGTTCACTCTGTGGACCAAGCTGGCCTGGAACTCAGAGATCTGCCTGCTTCTGCCTCCCAAGTGCTGAGATGAAAGGCATGTGTTACCACCACCACTACCACCCAGCTAGTTTTTGCATTTTAATCTAGTATTATGTAATTTTATTAAATTCTCTTAAATTCCTCATCTTTGTAAATGGAGGGTTTGTTTTATTATATTGTTTTCTTTGGGAGAGGATTTCATGCAACCTAGGTTGACCTTGGATTTACTAGATAGCCAAGAACATCCTTGAAATTCCAGTTCTTCCCTTATCCCTCAAGTGTTGAAAGTACAGGCATGTGATACCACATTCAGTTTATGGGGTGGTGAGGATCAAATGTAGGGACCTTGTAAAGTCTAGATAATCACTACACCAGCTGAGATACATCCCCAGCTTTATCAGTTTAAGTTATTTGAGGCAAATTTCCTGGTGTAGCCCAGGCTAAGCTCAAGCCCTCAACCTTCCTGCCTCTGCTTCTACTTCCCAATGCTGAGATTACAGACACATGATACCATATATGGTATAAATGTGGGTTATTTTTTACATAAACAATTATGTTACTTCTAAATAAATACCTCTTTTATAAGTATATACAATAAAATATATTTTTCTTGCCTTATTGCATAGGCTTGTATTTCTTGCATGGTATAAAATGTTAGTAGTAAAAGCAAACAAGCCAGGTGTGGTTGCATATACCTGTGATCCCAGCACTTGGGAAGCTCAGAGGCAGGCAGTTTCTGTGAGTTCAAGGCCAGCAGCCAGCTTGGTATACATAGCAAGTTGCAGATATAGTGAGACCCTGACTCAAAACAAAAATAAAGCAAATATCTTTACCTTGCTTCAGTAAATAATATAGTAAAAGCATCCAATATTTTATTTTAATGTTACATGCTTTTCACCTATACTCTTTTTAAATTAAGCAAGTTGCTTTCTATTCTAAATCTTTTAGTAGGATTTTTTTTTAAAGAAGGCCTTAATGAGGCTTGCATTTGTAGGATAAATTTTACTTGGTAATAATGAATTTGACATTCTATTCATATTAGAATTTAATTTACTAATATCCCATCTTTGACAGGCTCTGGCCATAACTTTCTTATTTATTTGACAAGTGTTGATACCAGTACATAACTCTGGCTTTATGGAAATAACTGGAAGTCACTGTCTTCTCCTGTGTTTCTCAAGATTCTGTATTACATGCAAATATACAGCCCATATGCACAAAAAAAATTAAAAAAGGAATTTCTTTTATATTTCTATTACTTTTCCCTTAAATATCTGGTGAACTTCATCACTGAAATTACATACGCTTATGAAGTCAACTACAGGGGATGAATATATGGGGATAAATGCTCATATATGGATGTCATTTTCATAAACTCTCTCCTGGCGTCCCTTTACCAGGAACACCTAATCGGATACTGTATTTTATGAAATTCTATGCCTACATATCAGTAATTGTTCTCAGTTGCTAAGAGAAAACAGGTGGAGGTGGAGTCAGATTTGGCTTACACTTCTCCATCATTGAAAGAAGTCGAGTCAGGAACTCAAAGTAGGAATCTGGAGACAGGAGCTGAAGCAGAAGACATGGAGGAACGCTACTTACTGGCTTGCTCTCTGTGACTTCCTCTTCTTATGCAACCCAGGACCACGCATCCAGGGGAATGGTACCACCCACATGGGCTGGGCCCTACCACATCAATCATCAGTCAAGAAAATGCCCCCCAAACATGTTCACAGGCTAATTCGAAGAAGGAGATTCCTTAGCTTAAGTTCCCTCTTGGTCAAGTTGACAAAAACTGTTCAGAACAACAATGGCAATAGGAAGCCATGAATTCCAGAAGTATTCCCTACTCCTGTGAGAATGGAAGGCTAATCCTTAGAAGAAGGGGTCAGAAGGGGTCTGAGGTAGCAGACATTGCTTCCCTGTGAGATAAGATCGTGTGCTTCCAGGCTGATCTTTTTGTGCATGGTCTTTGTGCCTCTACCACCTTAGGTCTTGGATGACCTGTGTGGCCTAATGTAGTAGACTTCTCATTAGGTTCCTCATTGTTCTTGAAAAAGAGTGTCATGTTGCAGTATGGGGGGGGGGGATGTCTCTGCTGCTGATCCCTCTCCCCCCACCTCCCACCCCCGCCTCTCTCTTCTGGCAGGATTTTTCTATGTAGTTTGGCTAGCCTTTGAACTTGTACTCTCCCTGCCTCTACTTCCTTAGTGTTGTCATTAGACACGTGCTGCACCATGCACAGTTAATGCAAAAGCAGCAACAGCTGTAATGTGCCTAACAAGTAGACATCCAGATTGTTGATCTACAGGTAGATTACACACTCTGGCACTACAGTACCATGCCAGTTGTGGGTGGCCCGGTGACAAAGACTAGCTGGCAA
The DNA here is from genome assembly GCA_002335545.1 of Apodemus speciosus. Lineage (NCBI taxonomy): Eukaryota > Metazoa > Chordata > Mammalia > Rodentia > Muridae > Apodemus > Apodemus speciosus. Next base: position 22,255 of record BDUI01025483.1, on the reverse strand, counting down.
AAATGGCCAATACATTTCAATAACACTTAGTGCAGGTTGTGTTGGTAGACATTTGCTAATGGGTATTATGTATGAAACAAAAAGAATGGTGCACGGGGACACCCGGCTGCTGTAATCTCAACACTGGACAGAGGCAAGAGGACCATGAGCCCAAGGATGTTCTGGACTACGGAGTAAGAACCAACCTGTCTTCAAAATCACTGAGACGACACRRCGAAACCCAAACAAGCTTTACAACGCACGCCTCTGTCTACACTTCCTCTGCCTATACATTTCTGCTTCTGTTTTGTTTTGTTTTGTTTGTTTTTATTGTCTTGCTTTGTTTAGTTTTGTTCTTTTCCTTCCAATACCTTAGCCAGATGTCCAGGCCATCTGTCATTGATTGACCAGGAATTTCATGTTTTCTTATTTGAGGCAATTTCTANCCCCCCAAACATGTTCACAGGCTAATTCGAAGAAGGAGATTCCTTAGCTTAAGTTCCCTCTTGGTCAAGTTGACAAAAACTGTTCAGAACAACAATGGCAATAGGAAGCCATGAATTCCAGAAGTATTCCCTACTCCTGTGAGAATGGAAGGCTAATCCTTAGAAGAAGGGGTCAGAAGGGGTCTGAGGTAGCAGACATTGCTTCCCTGTGAGATAAGATCGTGTGCTTCCAGGCTGATCTTTTTGTGCATGGTCTTTGTGCCTCTACCACCTTAGGTCTTGGATGACCTGTGTGGCCTAATGTAGTAGACTTCTCATTAGGTTCCTCATTGTTCTTGAAAAAGAGTGTCATGTTGCAGTATGGGGGGGGGGGATGTCTCTGCTGCTGATCCCTCTCCCCCCACCTCCCACCCCCGCCTCTCTCTTCTGGCAGGATTTTTCTATGTAGTTTGGCTAGCCTTTGAACTTGTACTCTCCCTGCCTCTACTTCCTTAGTGTTGTCATTAGACACGTGCTGCACCATGCACAGTTAATGCAAAAGCAGCAACAGCTGTAATGTGCCTAACAAGTAGACATCCAGATTGTTGATCTACAGGTAGATTACACACTCTGGCACTACAGTACCATGCCAGTTGTGGGTGGCCCGGTGACAAAGACTAGCTGGCAAAAATGGCCAATACATTTCAATAACACTTAGTGCAGGTTGTGTTGGTAGACATTTGCTAATGGGTATTATGTATGAAACAAAAAGAATGGTGCACGGGGACACCCGGCTGCTGTAATCTCAACACTGGACAGAGGCAAGAGGACCATGAGCCCAAGGATGTTCTGGACTACGGAGTAAGAACCAACCTGTCTTCAAAATCACTGAGACGACACRRCGAAACCCAAACAAGCTTTACAACGCACGCCTCTGTCTACACTTCCTCTGCCTATACATTTCTGCTTCTGTTTTGTTTTGTTTTGTTTGTTTTTATTGTCTTGCTTTGTTTAGTTTTGTTCTTTTCCTTCCAATACCTTAGCCAGATGTCCAGGCCATCTGTCATTGATTGACCAGGAATTTCATGTTTTCTTATTTGAGGCAATTTCTAYACCAAGTGGGAAACTTGGTGCATATCTAAAACCTAGCCCCTTGGGAACATCTTTCACCTCCATTTTCAAGACCAGCACTGATTGCTCTAATGCTATTGTTCATTTCTGACTTGCATGAGCATGTGAGTGCATGTCAAAGTCAGATCCACCCCCCCCACCCTCCCACCCTCCGCCCCCCACACACCTGGCATATACTATGAGACCTCTTGTGTGAGCACAGGTGTGAGCTTAGAAGGCACGTGAACACCTATGGAGAACGGGTACCCAGCATAGGCGTGCTTCTGTCTGAAACCATAGTCCTGGGATTATCCCAACTTTCCCACTATGGATATCTTCAAGTTATACCAGCTATTTGACCACATGAGAGGAGTAGTCATACCATAGCCTTGAAATATTACAGACTTCTTACCTGCTCTTGCTCACTCAAAAGTAATGATACTCCTGAGGGAGGGATGTAAATATAGTCCTAATATATGAACGTCTCAAAAATATAAAAATGTTAAATGTTTTAAGTGCAATAGTATTCTTAGATATATAATATATTATTACCTCTAGAGCCTAAAGATGCCCACCAAGAACTGTGCTTCCTTATTTGTGGTAGGGGCTCCAACAGGGCTCTTCATTTTAAAAGGATAGCTCAAGAATCAGTGAAATAGCTCTGTTGGTAAAAGTCCTGGCTGCCAACCCTGATGACCTGAGTTCAATCTTCAAGACCCACCTCTACATCTTCTAGGTCTGTAACAGGAGCGTTCATCTCTCCTTTTCCACATTTATAGGATGAACCTTGGGGGTACCACTCGGCCTTCTCCATTATAGCATCCCATTCCCCACAAGTCAGCAGTGCCATGTGAGAGAATCTCCATGGGTTAATAATAGCTAGACATTTCATGACTTGAGAAATAATCATGGTGTGTTCTTGGGGACTTAGTGAACCCCCACTGAGCTTGAATCTATCCAAATATGTATTCGTTTCCTAGGTCACATAAAACTTCAGTCTAACAGAAGGCCACGTGTTACTGGGTCTCTGGGGATCAAGTCAAACCACTTGCTCCTTAAGCTGTCAAGGTATTTCCTGCCCTTGGGTCAGAGCTTACACATTAAAATGATCCCCCTTGTTGTCATCTCAAGCTGAGACAAAAAAAGGGTTGGGGAGCCTATAGGTCCCATTTGGCTAGCCATTGGATATAAGCATCCTTGAAGGGGCTGTCTGAGTATACTCAACCAGGATCCTGGAAGCCATGATAATTAGTTCTTTGTTCCTGAAGTGATATTTGGATGTTGCCTACTGTGTTGAGCACTGTAATGTCCCTGGAGGAAATGTCTAGAAGGGAAAAGGAAGCAAGTCTGGGCAGAGGGAGAGGGTGGGTTATGGGGGSTTGGGGGGCATGTCACAGAGATGCCAGCCAGTCCWGCATGGGTCTTTGGCACTGGCGTGGCCTCTCAGAATTGTCCTGAGCCATCAAATCCTGAGTCTTCTTTCTACCAGCGTTTGATGCAGGCTTTCTTGGGGAAGAAATGTGATGTGGGATGAGTCGGTATTTAGGAGAATCGGCTCAGCTTGATGCTACCCTCCCACCATCCCCGCTCTCAGGCTGAGGTGGAAGCGATGCGGGCCTGAGGTTGGCCTGGAGTGCATAGTGATGACCTGTCTCTCAGAAAATGGGGAGCTGGGGAGCTCAGCGGCAGAGCACTTGCCTAGCATGTGAGAGGCCCTGGGTTCCATCCTCAGGACAAAACAAAACAAAAACAAATGACAACAAACAAAACAGGAAAAGAGGAGAAAAGAAATAAAGTGGGAGAGGGAGATAGAGACAGGAAGGGAAGAGGAGAGGAAAAAGAGAGGATAGGAAAAGAAAGGAAGAAGAAGCAGGAAGGAGAAGGAAAGAAGAGAAGAGAAAAAAGAAAAAGAAGAGAAAAAAGAAAAGAGAAGAGAAAAGAAAGAAGAGAAGAGAAGAGAAGAGAAGAGAAGAGAAGAGAAGAGAAGAGAAGAGAAGAGAAGAGAAGAGAAGAGAAGAGAGAAGAGTCGCTGTGCCCTGCTAACATGAACCCCTCCAGCAGTTGGGGGATACGTCTTGTACTGGGAAGAACATCTGGGTGATATGCGGGGTCTCCGACAGGAGCCGTCAGCACATAAATGGTAATTCAAAGCCTGGATATGAACGTGATTACTAAGGAGAAAATGCAGACAGTAGGGAGAAGAGGAAGTAGGGTGCGGAGGGGGGGGGCACAGGCTTGTAGTCTGGGTTAGTAGAGAACTTGAGGCTCTCACGTGAGTCCCTGAGTTTGAGGCCAGACTGAGTACCCAAACAAGATCCAGTTCTAGGAGAAGAGTGATGCCTAGCATTAAGTAAGCGGCTGCTTGCAGCACTGCAGATCTCTTTCCACCCGAAACCATCAGGGCATCAACCCCGTTCTCATCTTTTACACAGGAAGAGACAAGGTGGGGCTCTGCCAAGCTGACAACCGCCGCTTGGCACAGTTGCTGTGGCTCTTCGCTGTCTTTTTCTTCCATTTGCAGTCACGTGTGCCAACCTTCAAACTGGTAAACAGGGGATGGGGCGAAAGGTCAGAAGGGGTCAGCTCWCGATCTGAGCGCACAGGCTTGATCAGCTGTGTTTCCTCATTATAATCAGGAAATCCTGTYTCCCTCCAGCGAAGGCACATCTGGAGACTCAGCAAGGGTGGGGAAGGGCAGAGGGGGAGGGAGGAAAAGGGGAAGAGGGTGGGGTCAGGTAGCAAGGAAGGGAGAGGCTGATCTTTCCTTTCTGGGCTCAAAATAAGCCTTCATTTCTTTAGTTCTTATACATCAGGTCTCTGCCGCACTTTCCCCATTAGCTTCTGTTGTCTTTATAATTTCATTACTAGCTAAAGGGRATTTCACTGCATTGAAAGAGAAGGTAAGTGTGCGTTATAGTACATGCTGAGATATAAGAGACTCTGTCACAAAAAAAAAAGTTAAAAATTTAAAGTAATATGTTAAGGTATGAAAAYGTTTGCATGCGTGTACRTATAAACRTGCATGTGTAATCAGTTGTGGCAGTGCAGTGCGCACAATCTCAGCAGTTGAGAGGGTGAAGGAGGGAGATCGTGAGTTACAGATCAGCTTAGGCAACAAGAGAAGAGCCTGTCTCAAAAAGGGGATGTGGCTCAGTTGATAGAGCACTTGCCTAAMCTGTATAGTGCCTTGGGTTCAATTCCCAATACTTTATAAACCAGCAYGGTGAAAATAGGAAGATCAGAAGTTCAAGGCCATCCTCACCTACAYCCGGTATTTGAGGTTAGCCTGAAATACAAGAAACTGCCCCAAGAGAAACAGACATACAGTAACAGCAACAACCCTAACTCTGAAATGGCCAACTTTTGCAGAGTTTATTGCATGCCATCTATACTGTGAGCTCTGATATTGAAAATAAAGGTTGAGTTGTTGGTTTTAAATTGTAGCGGTTATTGGGTTTTTATTGTCTCTCTACCTCCAGAGTGCTAACAATTGGATGTTTGACAACGGAGCCCAGCTTATGTGGAGGTAAGGATTGAATCCAGAATTTTGTAGATACCAGGCAAACCATTTAACAGTTGAGCTACATCCCCGACCCGATTGTTGCTCTGCTTGTTTGAGACAGATGCTGTGTAGACCAGGCGGGCCCGAAACACRCCTGGATCCTCCTGTCTCTAGCCCGTGTGCAGGGATTACAGGCACACACCAGCTGCTGCTTGCTCTACATGCCTTATTCTTCAAACATATTTACTACTCTAATGTGTGTGCAATGCATGTATGYACATGTGGAGGTCAGAGGACMGCTTGTAGGAYTCAATTCTTTCTCCTTCTACCCATCCACAGGTTCCGGGGGTTGRGCRTAGATCATCAGGTAGGTGTGCTAAGGGCCTTCACCCACTTAGCAAGCTTTCTAACTCTATATACCCTATTTTTGAACAAAGATGTAAAGTTTGTTTTAGAATCAAAACCAGGTTCCTGGTAAGGTCTTCTTGTCTCCTCCTCCTCCTCTTCCTCCTCCTCCTCTTCCTCCTCCTCCTCTTCCTCCTCCTCCTCTTCCTCCTCCTCCTCTTCCTCCTCTTCCTCACTTGCAGCCTGTGATCTGGATCAGCCATGCAGTTTGCCAGTTTCTGTTACTCTGCTCTTGCCTGTGTAGGAAATTTTTCTGTGCTATTTGCAACACTTGCTACTGCTTTCTATTGAGTTTCAAATGTCCTAGAGACCTTGATCATTTCTAGGACTCCTTATATGTCAGTGGCATGTTTCATGAGTTTGGCAAGATTTATCAGTGTAATCTCATTTCTGTTGTCTGCTAAAGGGGTCTCTCTGGCTCTTGACAAGCCTGCCCACTGCTTCAGCACCCGGAACTTTGAMCATCAGCTTTCTCTAATGGATTGATATCAACCGCTCTGCCAACATGGGTCAGCCTGCCTGCAGTTTATTGGGAGAAAAACAAATGTGGCGTTCACACTTGCATAATCTCCTTTTATACTTGTCAGCGCCTCAGGCAAGGACACAGCCTTATCTTTCTCTTTTTTTGTTTTATTTTGTGTGTACCAACCTTTTGCCTGCACATCTGCATGTCTTGCCTAGTCAGAAGAGGGGATCAGATCCCCTGTAACTGGAGCTGTCAATGGTTGCAAGCCATGCTGTGAGTACTGGGAATCAAACCTGGGTCTTGGGGAAGAGCAGCAAGTGCTCTAAAGCACTGAGTCTTCTCTCCAGCCCCACACCCCTGCTCTCTTACAAAGTAGGAGAYGRTGGAAGTACGCTCACAGGAACCAAGCCAATTTTTACATTACTTGACTTATCTTGTTCAAGTCATGAATAGTTGTTCTAGCAACCGAATGACYGGCTTATTTGAAGGCCTGCCCTTTGTCCTCTATAAATGTAGACTCCGAATGAAGTGAAGCTGCTTTCCTGACSCAYAGGATTGTTAAGCTGCTGACAAAGACAGACATGTTCATCACTTTCATTTATTGATGATTTATTGGGKTTTTGATGCTGCTATTTGCRTTTTAGACAAGGTCTGTCTTYRTAGYCCTATCTGGGCTCACACTCAAACTCTTCCTGCCTCCTTCCCGAGTCCTGAAACTGCAGTCACACACCACAGTGCCTACCTTGATTCTCCTGCACTGAAGTTAGAAATCCTCGCCAGGTTGGCATCTCAACCTTCTCGTTTCCTTCGAAGACCACAACTCAATGAAAGGGACTGGTACACTATTAAAGATAACAATTTAGGATGTCTAGTCCCTGACATATCAAAAGGCAAGAGGATCCCTGGACACTTTACTGATACTTCAAGGTTTCTGCCCCTATTACCAGGTGGCTCTCCTGTACTGTGACATTCTGCCRTAGTTTCCAAGGGAATATTCCCCTAACCTAATGGGGCTCAGTAYTGATCAGGAAAATATTCTTTATAATTCTAAACTTGCTTCACTAAATTTTATTTATTTGTTTTGTAAGAAGTCATTCCCTTAATGTAAGCTTTGGATGAGGTCCTACCCCATTCCCAACTGGACTTTAAAACAAACAAATCAGGAGAACCAGAAATGTCAATCATGGGCTAAATTACTGTCCTTGCCTCTCAGCTTTCACGTGTAATGCTTCTACTTGATTTTAATGGCTGAGTCTCCCTGAAGTTACTTGGATCTGATTACCACTACCAGTTAATTGGTGTTCCTCGACTCCAGTCTACATACTTATTATTGGAACCGGAGAAGGCTGCTGTGTAAAGAGGCCTTCCTCACGAGGGAAAAAGTGAGTTTGTGCCCCTTTCCCAAGTAGGCTGTTGACCACTTCCTTGGCTACAAAGATCAGGATACTGATTGCTTTCTTGACTTGGCCTTGCCTTTTTGAATCCATCCCACTCCCCTGGGTCCTTCTGACATAACTCCCAAAGAAGGCAAAATGGAATAGTTAGAGAAGTGACCGAAGTAGGTATGCCTTGACATAAAACTTTACTGCTCAACACTTAGTAGATCTTTTATTTCAGATTTATTTATTTTGACTTTATGCTTATGGGTATTTTGACCTGTATGAATATCTGTGCACCACATGTGTCTAATGCCTGTGGAGGCTAAAAGAGGGTGTCAGATCTCTGGAGCCAGTATCCAGGCTGGTTGTGAGCTACAATGCCAGTGCTAGAAACTGAACCTTGGTCCTCTGAAAGAGCAAAAGGTTCTCTTAACTGCTGAGCCATCTCTCTAGCCCAAAACTTAGAAGACTTTAGGAGCTGTCAGCAATGATCTATTACTTG
>BDUI01025473.1:17905-32609 GCA_002335545.1 Apodemus speciosus | reverse complement strand
GCAGAGCTAAAGAAAGACTTCTCACCTGAAGAAATTCGGATGGCTGAGAAGCACCTTAAAAATGTTCAACATCACTAGTCATCAGAGAAATGCAAATCAAAACAACCCTGAGATTTCACCTCACACCAATCACAATGGCTAAGATTAGAAACTCAAGAGATGGTAGATGTTGGCAAGGATGTAGATATTTTAAAAGGAATCTTTTTCACGATTTTTCTCAGTCTGTTTATTGTTTCTATATATAAGAGCTATTGATGCTTGTGATATAATGCTGTATTTAGTCATTTAGATAAAGGTGTTTCTAACCTATAAAATTCTGCAGTAGTATTTTAGGGTCACTCTTGTATACTATCGTATCATCTGTAAAGAGTGATACTTGGACTTCTTCCTTTCCAATTTATATTCCTTTGATCACATTCATTTGCCTTATCGCTTTAGCTAAAACTTCAAGTATTATATTGAATAGATGTGGAGGAATTTGGCAGCCTTGCCTGTCCCTGGTTTTAGTGGAATTCTTGTAACTTTTTCTCCATTTAATTTGATATTGGCTATCAGCTTGCTGCATATTATCTTCATTATGTTTATATATGGCCTTGTGTCCCTCATCTACAGAAAATATTTAATATGAAGCAGTGTGAGAATTTGTCAAAGGATTTTTCAGAATCTATTGAAATGATCATGAAAGTTTTTTTCCTTCTCTTGCTTTATATTGTGGATTATAATGGTGGATTTCCTCCCTGATGACAATTGAGCAAGAATTGTTTAGTTTCCATGAGTTTGAAGGCTTTCTATTGTTTCTATTATTGTTGAAGTCCAGGTTTAGTACATGGTGTTTTGATAAGATAAAAGGAGTTCTTTCGTTTTTCTTTATAGTTCTTCTTTTCCAGGATGCATAGATTGTGCATGTACCTGGGAGGTCATCACTTTCCCTATTCAAGTATACTAAGGTTACATGGGTTTGTTGTAGTTGTTGTTGTCGTTGTTGTTGTTTTGGTATATTAGATTTGTTTTTTTTTTTCAAGACAAGGTTTCTCTGTATAGCCCTGGCTGTCCAGGAACTCACTCTGTAGATTAGGCAGGACTCGAACTCAGAAATCGCCCTGCCTCTGCTTCCCAGAGTGCTGGGATTACAAGCATGTGCCACCACTGCCCAGCAGGTTATATGGTTTTATGAATTAAGATATTCAAGCACACTATATGCAATTTCTCTCTATAACTTAAATGAACTGCAGTTTATGAAACCATATTTACTGCACTTTTTATACCAGTTGTATTAAAATACTTTTTAATACCAGTTGTATTAAAATATGTGAAAATAGTTATTTTTAGAACATATAATCTTTTATATTTACCTTATATTTAAATTATTCAAATCATACAATGTGATAACAATTGAATATGTAACTTAACTTGAACTTAATACTAATTCATGATATTRAAACTATGACCTAAGGATACTTGCATATTAAAAATTTAAAATTCAAATTAAGTTTATTAAAATGAGTTCCTACACCTTTTGGGTTATAAATTTAAACTGCATAGTTTAGGTCAAAATGCATAATAAAGTTGTATTTGGAGACATTTGTATCAATTTGTTAGTACAGAAGAAGTCATATCYTAGGGTTTTGTTTGTTTGTTTGTTGCTGTTGTTAAATTTAGAAAGGTTCATTGTTGAATGCATAGTGGAATAAATCAAGTTTTAATATAGGTAATTTGAATATTTTAATCCAAATATTTCTATGAATTTAAATATATATACAAATTATGTTTATCTACACATTGTTGACTTTAAAATTATGTGTAATATTCCTATTCCGGGACTGTAGACCTAAATCTGCAATTAAGCACATATACTTATCTTTTCGAGGACACAAGATAGGTCACATCATGGCAGCTCAAAACTCTTTGCAAGTCCAGTTTTGGAAAATTCTACTCCCTTTACTGGCCTGGACTTCACAAGTGTCCGGCAAACACTTRTTATACACTTAGTATRTATGCAGACAAAACATTGTTACGAGCATTTCCATTTAAACCTTGATGATGCCTAAAAAGTTGACAGTGCACAGGTCTATAAAGAAGCTTACAAAAGAACGCAGCTACTGAGAAGTATGTATGCAAATGGTCTACGTCAGACTCATAAAGCATTTAGGTTGGTAATTGTTGAACAGTGTTAGTAGAATGCCCATATATGTTAGCCTCCACATTCACTGACTTCTGTTAACAAACCTGCTATTGCTCCGTGGTCTGGGTGTCTATTTATGCTATTTTTCTATCCACTGAGGACACTAGAAAAATGCCTATAGTACTTCTGTATACTTCTGACTCAAACATAGGCTGCAAGCAGAGAGGAAAGATCCTTCCCTCACTTCTAAATTGTTCCTCTAAGATAATTTAAAAGGGCAGACACCCCTCTCTTTATATTCTTAAAATGAACTTTCTAAATATTATGTAAATAATCACAGTTTAATAAAAATATGATATTTCAATAAATATTGTGGTTGCTACCTACATTATGGAAGAATATAAGTCAGTATCCATCTTAGGTTGTCAACGTACCTTAGGTTCTGTCAAGTAATAAGTATATCAGAAGCCTACGTAACATAATCAAACAAACATATAAATGAGCAAACTTATAAATTAAATTAAAATAATAGAAGAAAACTGTTGCAATGTATTATGCTAAAATTTTTCATTTACAATGAAGTGRACATATTCTGTTTTTCACTGTGTTATGATCTTTATGTATCAATAAGCCACTCATGTATTTTGATTTTTATATTTTTCATTGCATAGATAGAAAACATTTCACAAAATGAAATGATGATTCTTAATCAGTCAGGAAAATTCATTCTATTAAAATTGAGAACGGACACATTTATTTGTAAAGTGGAATAAAAGTTGCTTTGGGCTCAGCTAAAGTTAATGTTGCCATTTTATTGAATAAAATAAATTCAACAATATAATAGCAATTATTTTAACATAGTGGGCATATTTAATGCATTATTTGAATGTGCAAACCATACTGATATAGACATTTTCAGATGATTAATACTTTCTGGTTGAAAACAGCTTCTTTGAAAGTGTGAGGCGCGTGTTGGTCTGAATTCTACAGATGGCCTCTGAACTCTGTGTTGTGTCACCAGGAAGTTTTCCCACTCAGCCCAGGCTGCTTGTGTGCACAAGCCCAGGCTGCCCAGGATGTCAGGCCCCGCTCTAATAACTGGTGCTTATTTAATCGAGACAAATGCAGCTCTCTAAATGATTGGCAGCTTAAAGTCGGCTAGCTCTGCCAGCTGTTATCTTTCAAATGAAACTGAAATCTAACAGCTTACCACTGCAGCTACAGTCGAGCATGAAAGCCATAAATATACATCTTCACACTGGCATAATATATCTGCCTTCTCCCGTCTCACATAGGAAACCATTTTTACATTATTCATCTGCATTATGCTTCTGAAAACTATGATTAGCCAATGTGGTTTAATATCTCTAAAACCGCAGGCATATACTTTACCATTATCTTGAATTTTGAATGTAACTTACCATATTTTCCTTACCAGCAGCTCTATCAGTTCATATTAAGCTGTAAATAAGAGAAAAAGAATCCTACACCACCATCCTTACTTAAAATTCCAATTGTTATAAAGCATATATTTTGGGAAAAATTATGTTGTGCTTTTAGGTCAAATTATTATTATTATTATTATTATTTTCATTACTGGAGAATTCATTATTTCAAATGAAATTTATAGTCTATTTTCATCAGTAAAATGGCTGCTCTCAGATGATCTTTAATAACTAAATATATTCAATGTTGCAATTGCCTGCCATTGACAATATTCAGATGATTCATATTTTAGTGCAAATAATTACTTCAAGTTTGTTTTATTTTAAGAAAACTTTTATACAGTTTTGGAATACAAATTTTAAATTTATATTTTAAATTTTAAAAGCAGACCTAATAGGCTGTGAGTCTTCTCTTCCAAATAAGTTGAATAATACCTTATAGTCTTCAGGGAAATGTTATAAACATCCCTAGTCCCATATTTACTTGTTTTTTATTAACCTTAAAGCAATACAATGAGAGGTGTGGGTCACAATTCTCAAATTGTTGGTGAGAACTATTTCAAGCAGAAAGTGTCAGTGTCTTTACAAATATAATAACAATAATACCAAGAAAAAGAAAAGAGACTTAGCCAAAGGGTAGAATAGGTACTGGTGTTTGTGTGTAGGACTGGAAACCTGAGTTCAATCTCCAGAATCCACAGAATAGAAAAACAGAAACAATTTTTAAGGTGTCTGCTGATCTTCACAAAGGTACTGTGGCAGGCATGTGTGCATGTTCTCTCTCTCTCTCTCTCTCTCTCTCTCTCTCTCTCTCTCTCTCTCTCTCTCTCTCACACACATTTTATATATATACATATATATGTATATATATATACACACACACATATATAGAGAGAGAATATACAGAGAATATATTATATATCATATATTCACATTATATTCTGAAAGCATATCTTCTCATATAATGATATTTCTCATTTCTAACAACAATTGTGATCTTATGACATGTTTTGATAAAACCAAATTTTGGTAAATTAAAAGGAAAATACCAAAAGTACCAAAAAATGTTCAATATCACAAAAAGAATAAAATGATGATATTCTGAATTATATTAACAAATATAAAATAGCATAATTATAGCATTCAATCAAATATCCTGTAAAATTAATAAGTCAATTTTCATAACATGAACAATGATGAAGTCAAAGCTAGTGATGTAGAATGTTGTAAGTAATGTTATTTTCAGAAAATAAATAATATGGAAACAATTACTTAATAGAGCCTGTTTGTCAGCATGTTAGGTTCAGCTTTTGCTAGTTACAAGGTATTAGTGCTGACAAAGATGTAGGCAAGGAACTATATTTCGTAGAGTAAAAATCATCCAAGTTAAATTATAATTAGATCCTGGAACTGCAACATTGCACCTTTCCATATATACTGAAGTTTTAATCAGGCAATCAATCGTGGTTCCTATTCCAGAGTTTTTCATTTATAGTAGAGTGAAATATCTCAATTTTCAAGTGTCTTGGACCTATAATTCTATATTCAGCAAAATTATCCTTCACAAATGAGGAAATAAAGTTTATTAAACAAGCAATATAGAGCCATTGGGACAGAAGCTTTCAAGTTTGATTAGACAAGCTACAGACAACGTGAAAGGAGACGGATGAAGAGGAAACAAGAAAAGTTAAGTGGTGAGGAACATTCAAAGCCTGGGAACAGAAGGGAGGATAGGCAGAGACATTTGAAAAATCCCTATGGAAACCTACTCCTGTGGAGACTTTACTCCTACACACTACTGGTTGATGTACATATGTGGAGTTTTCATTGGTTGTGTAAGGTTTTTCATTGGTTTTCTCCTTGGGTTCTGAAAATAATAAAAGCTGATTTGTTGCTATATGTGTTTGGTTCTGATGAGTGTAATATAATTTTCAACTACCCTACCCATCCTAGTGTTGCTCTCTCCACTTTAAGTAAAAGATRTCTTAGAGAATGGACCCATTGATATAAAACACAACACAACACAAAACAAACCAYAAAAATCCCTCAACCTGATCAGAATAAGACAACAATATGACTACTACAATCCACAAATTTCCTGAAACATAGGTACTAATGTCCACATAATAAAGATTTGTACTGTGAGAAGCCTAATGTGCATATCTACCAACAAAACAATTTGAATCCTGCTAGTCAAATGTTTATTTCCTTAGACACCTTCTAAGTACCTTTCTCTAGCCAAAACTAGAGGAACAAGCAAAGCAATAGGTAAAAGACACATATAAAATGCTTACTATTATTGCTTATTTCTTCTAAAGAAAATTCAAAGCAAAWTTTATTTGAACCTCTTATATGTTCATATACATAATTTTCAAAAAATATATTCAAATATAAAAGCTTGTCAAAAATTATATTTATTATGCAATTAAATAACCCACATGTTATATTASAAGAGCTTAAAATACTTATAAAATTAAATAAAATTTGCCTAAGTAAGTAATGATTTGACTGTATCTATGTTAAAAAGTTTTGTGTGGCAGTGGGTAACATGCGTAACTTCATCAGCCACAAGTATTCTCTCCAATTTCTGTTGAAGGGAAGAACAATTAGTATACATTTCATCTTTGATGTGTTCAGGTGTTCTTGTACATCTGGAATTTTTAATTTGGCAACCTGATTTTTTCTTCCTGGCGGGTAATGATCATGTAAGAAGAATGGCATGGCTCATAATTGGAAAGGCATGGCATTCAAGCAGAAGAATCAAGCTGGGGATGACTTAGTTTGCCACCAAGGCAGCAGTAAAGACCATTTCTTCCCTATCCAGAACACCAGTTCATCACAAGTTTGTCTTTATAGACTTTCATTTTTATCTCATTAAGGATTTTCTCATCAGAAAGTTTGAAAATCTTGTTCTTTCTTCCAAGGTAATATAAGCTCGCTGCAGTGTTGTCATATTAGCTCTTTAACAGGTCTCTAAGTTAACATTTGTGCAGAATATCCTTGAGATATAGTAGAGTGGCTGCAGGCCATACAGGAATTGAAAACCGTGCTTCTGGTTTTGTGCCTTTGAATATGATATCATTAGTTTAGTTATTGTTTTTCATAATAGATTTTGTGGTAAATTGTCACCCTTAATATTATTTCTTGCTGCTGAAAGACTCCATGGTCATGAATTGAATAGCAAGAACCAGACAGTCTGACTCCAGAAAAACAGAAAGCTTTTATGAAAAGATCTCTATTTACTGAAAGGATTTTGACTTCATACATAATAGCTAACTAAATACTACACCCAGCATGAATGACAGAGTATAATGTTGGTACCATATTTCTCTAAATGCACAAAATGATTTTTAAAAAATAATGACTGTATTATTTAATAATTAATTTGTGTACACAAAGAAAGAATTGCATGTGATTCTTGCTTTGTAATTAGGTAAGATCTCAGTCTATGATTCTTCTTTGGAATAAGATGTATGAGATATTATACAAATCRTAGTAGAAATATCAGAAAGCATTTGTTTAGTTCTAATTGCTACATGTTATGCTAGATCATAATATTTATATGCTAATATATTTGCACATAGATTAGCTACTACATTCTCTCAAGCAATATCCATTTTGGTATTCTGTCAATAACATGAGTACCTTTAGGAAAAATGTTACTCTACTTAAAGATGGTAAAATTTCTATTAAAATGTTTCTGGAACTCTGAAAATCTGGTTATATAAGAAGGCTCTATGAAAGTGCACTTTAATTTTGAATACACATCAGATTGTGAATTAATAAAATAATAGACAGTGATAAAAAACAATTATTTAACACATACACAGTAACATACTGTTACTTTGTCTGCATTTATGAGTAAGAAGGATGCTAAAAGGTGAAAACATTTGTAAACAGCATTCATTACTTCTACATTGTGTCACATAAAATAGTTGAGATCAGATATTAGTTAAAATATAGTTAGGGCAATTAAGAAATATCATAATGCACTATAATATATATATATATGTATCATAATGCACCAACAAAATACCAAATAATCTATCCCAACAGGTTTAATTTAGTGAGCCATCAAGTTTATTGGGTTCTTTAGAGGAGTAGCAATGAGAATTGCTACTGAATTTAGATAACTCAGCAGCAATTGAAGCATAAAAAAATCTACCTTAGCAAAGGGGACAGTTCACAGATGTTGCATTCCTGTTTCCCCCTGTACACTTTGCATGCAATACAGAAATTGTGTATCACTCTTCAATATTGTGGAGGAGCCTTTGTGAGTTTCAGAAACTTTCTGAGCACTGTGAGTTTTGTTTACTCCTAAATGTTAGTCTCTTTCCAGCATGGATTATTTCCCTACAGAGAAAATCGCAATGCAAAATCAAAAAATGATAACATTCTATGCACTTTGTGTGGATACACACTATTGTATTAGTGTTTTTGTGTGGATATAACACTATTGTAGTAGTGTTCCCTACAGATGAAAGCCTGTAGGATATTCAGGTACACATAAAGGCAGGAACATACACACAAACATACATACACACACATACACACACACATACACATACACAGAGAGAGAGAGATCAGTACATATTATACATATAAAACAAATACATGTAGAATCAAATAATGAAAGTCTTAATATCTTAAAGGTATGATAACAAGTTGGAAATCCTGTGAACATCTGATGCTACTAGAAAACTAGGAAGGGCCGTGGTTTTCAAAGGAAGGTCACGTGCTGAGAATTATTAAGCACTTATAACAATTAGGATTGTTTCTGTAATCATGCTATCATCTGATTGAATGACAGCTTCAGATAAATTAGATTAAATTTATGTAAAGTTCATCTGTATGTACAATTTGACATCGTGAACATGACAATCAAAATATCCTGAATAATATTTGGCCAGATTTCCATAGTTAATATCACAGTGTAACTGAAAAAGAAATAAAAAATATAATCTTTGTTGTATTTCCATGCATTTTGTGCCATAATTATGAGTTATTACCCAATTTTCTTTTTTATTAAGAAAAAACCAAAAGCAAAAGATAGCATTAGAAAATCAAATGTTGGGCCCTACAAGTCCCCCCCTCCCATCACTGTAAAACTCTTCATCCAAGGTCACTCCATTGTTTAAATGAACCACATTTTCTATATCCATTCTTCCATTGTGAGACATCWGGGTTATTTCCAGCATCTGGGTATCACAAATATAGCCACTTTGAACATAACAGAACCTGCGCCCTTGTGGCATGGTGGGGCATCTTTTCAATATATTCCTGAGTGTTATTGCTAGGTCTTCTGGTAGATCTATTTCCAATTTTTGAGGAACCTCCAGATTGATTTGCAGAGTGGTTGTACAAGTTTTCAATCCCATCAGCAATGGAGGAGTGTTCCTCTTTCTCCACATTCTTGCCAGAATGTGCTGTCACCTGAGTTTTTCATCACAGCCATGCTAGTTGGTGTGAGGTGGAATCTCAGGGTTGTTTTAATTTGCATTTTCCTGATCACTAAGGACAAGTGGAAGGATGGGGTTGCTATTCCACAGTCGAAAGCTCTAAACCAGAATTATTCCTGTCTCAAGTAACTGCAGAGACAAAAATGGAGAAGAGCCCAAGTGAAAGGAGCTCCTGTGACAGGCTCAAATGGAGACCCAGCTCAAGGGGAGGCCTGGGACCCTGACACTGATACTGATTCTGTGACATGCTTGCATAGAGGAGTCTAGCATAGCTGACCTCTGAGAGGCCCAACCAGCAGCTGGATGATTCAGATGCAGATTTTAGCACCCAACCAATGTACCGAAGCCAGGGTCTACAGTGGTTCAAGAGAAAAAAAACTAGAAGAAGTTGAGGAGGAGGGTGGCCCCACGAGAAGAGCAAGAGTCTCAACTAACCTGCAGCCTGAGATCTCTCAGACACTGAGCCACCAACTAAGCAGCCTACACACACTGATATGAGGCCCCTGATACATAGACAGTAGAGGACATGTGGGTCTGGTCTCAGTGAAAGTTGATGCAACAAACCCTCTAGAGACTTGAGGCCCAGGGATTAGGATATCTGGTTGGGTAGGGTTGGGAGTGAGGACAGCCTCTTAGAGACTGGGGTAGGGGGAGAAGGAGGGGGTATGGGATGGAGAATGGTCAGGGGTGGCAGACTGGGATGGGTGATGAAGGCTATAGTGAAAAAAAGGAATAAAGAATAGTRAATAAATAAAGTTTAAAGAAAATCTGGATAAGTAGGATGGTGGTTGATTTGGAAAAATATACTTGCTTCTAAGTCTAGAAATCTAAGTCCAGAMCATCAGACCCAAATGATGTGATGTGAGAATTCTCTAAGTTGTCCACTGACATTAGCATGTAAGTGCAACACATTTTTTCATGAATAGACATACAAAATGNTTTGCATTTCTCTAATGACTAGTGATGTTGAACATTTTTTAAGGTGCTTCTCAGCCATCTGAATTTCTTCAGGTGAGAAGTCTTTCTTTAGCTCTGTACACCATTTGCTGCTGAAGGAAGCCTCTCTGATGACTGCTGGAAAAGGAACTCATTTGTAAGTATAGCAGAATATCATTGGGGAGATTTTCATTGTTTTTGTTTGTTTGTTTTATTTTTGTTGTATTATTTGTTTGTTCAGCTGGTTTGCTTGTGGTTTTTGATTCTACCCAATGTCTGGACTATTCATTGTCCTCTTTCTGGCCATTCGAGAACTGTCAGGTATGGGCTCCCTTTCCTGGATAGGGGCTCAAGTTAAGCCAGGCATTGATTAATTTCTCCCACAAATTCTGGGCCACCGTTGCACGAGTGTATTATGCAAGGATGGCAGATTGTAGAAGGTTATGGAAAAGGTTAGTGTCCATGTTTCTTTTTTGTTAACTCGAAGAACACTTTCTCATGATGAAGATACTAGTCTATAGGGCTGAAGGCACACAGTTACCATCATGACCTTTCTAAGTTCAATGAATTCTGTGGATGTTGTTCTTGGCAATGGGGTTCTAATGTCTGCTTCCAGAGAATGACTTTCTATCTTATCATCAATTTAGGTCATTTATAAATCTTCACAGGATTCCTTCACCAAAATCTTGCTTGACTGCAACCCAAACACACCACTGGAGGCCTTGATCAGCTTTAAATGATGCAATTTCTGTCTTAGTATCCACTATTACTCTAAGTACTCATTAGGATCACCCTCACAAATCATATCCTTGGTTTTTCATGAGTGGATCTTTCCTGTCAGTCTAAGTTCAAATCTGTATCAAGCTTTACAGATGAGTGAATATAAAGATGTTAATATTTCTTAATAAATATTTTGAAATATATGAGGTCAAGAATGATTCATGTTTTATGTTAAAAGGCAATGAATAGGTATTTAGTTGGGTGTGCCATGAGCGAATGATTTTGTACACACAGTTCTGTCCTCTTCATTGTTTGTAATCTTTTAATGATGTTTATTGAAATTAGTATTTCAGTGTGAATGTACATTGTAAATGAATAAAATTAAATTTATAAAATGAATGAAATCAGGAAAAAATATATTTCTATTCCATTGCTCCTATTTTTCTTATCTTCCTTCCTCTTTCCTTCCTTCCTTCCTTCCTTCCTTCCTTCCTTCCTTCCTTCCTTCCTTTCTTGTTCCAATTTTTGGTCTTTCCTTCCATTTCTCCTTCCCTCCCTCTGCCTATTACACTTCTTCTCTTTCCATCCTCTCTTCCTCCTTCACTCCATTTTTCTTCTTTCTTTACTCATTATCTCTCCATATTCCCGAATCTTTTCTTCTTTCTGGGCTTTTATTTTACATTTTATTTTTCATTACATGCAACATAAATTCCTTGTGAAATATAAAGTTAGATGCATTGACAGAGGGGAAACAGTAATAGGATTCTCACATGAGTCTATCTTGAGACCCAAACTGTATTCATCAGTGGGCAAATTACAGAWATATAACCATTCAGAAGCATGATAATCAAATCCACGCACAGAAGAGTATCATGTAAATGGCTTGGCTAGGAAATGGTGACATTTTAGAACTAGGAGACAGTATATTAAACATTTGAGACTCTACACATCCTTGTTGAAAAAACTACTATTCTCTCATTGCAAGCTTATGATATCAAGAAGAAACAGTTGACTGATCTCCATATATAGAGTTTTCTGAAAACCAAATTTTTAAAGTATATACTGTTACTGCCTGCAGCTACAAATGAACCGGACACCCGGAAAAATTCCTGGGGATGCATGGGAAGGCAGCGAAAGGAAAGAGGGCTAGGTCAACATTTGCTGGATGAGGCCCAAGTTTAATGGAGATCAGACGATTTAACAGTTTGGGCGAGACCCTCCTCCCAGAATCTGGGGTGAGTTCCGGGGAACTGTTCTGGCTGCTCATTGGCTCCACTGTCAGCAAGTGGCCTGCTAGGAAAAGTCTGCCAGATCTGAGGATACTCCAGGTGGTGGCTCCACTGCTCAGGCAGTTGGGCAGGTCACCTTGTTAACTCAGGAATTCATCATAGACCTGGAGGAACAATGAACTTCACCTTTACTCTGAGCACTCCACCCTAGGTGGAGCAGGATCCTGGCTAGCACAGGAATCCCTGCTCAACAAAGGCTGGGAGAGGAAGTTCACCTTGATCAATGTCAGTTCCTACCAAGTGGCATGACACCCTGTTATGGCTCTATACAACATACCATAAATATATACATGTTTGTTTCATAAAAACTACCTAAAAAATAACTCAATCCTGTTAGGTAACTAGAGATGCAAACAACTCTGAAATCATTTACAAACCAGTGAGATGTGTTTGTAATTTATACACAGAGAACTAAAGTCAAAAGTCAAAAGACAGGTATTTATAAAATAATAACATTCTCTTTGAAAAAATATTAACAACACTGCTATTTAAGGCAGCCATTTGAAGGATGTTACCAGAAAAAAATGGGCAAATCATATGATGGTTGGGGAAATGCATTCTAGAAAGATGCMTTTATTTTTAACCAGGCAGTTCTTTGGTTTTTAATACTTTCTTAATATTGAAAAAGCCTTCCAAGTAAGCAAAGCTACTAATTTCATAGGTCCAAATGATTAGCGTATACAGAAAATTGAAGGCTATTATGGAAGACCAAAGCACAGCTAATTCTAATGAACTGAAGTACTTTATATACCCCAAAATTTAAACTTGGCATTAGAATAATGAAAATACCAAATAACTAAGTGTCTGGGGTTTTAATTATACACCCGTGGCCAATTTGTGTTATTTAAGTTGTAAAAACTTTCWTAAACAATACATTTAATCCAACAACATTGCTATTTATCACATGACTTTAGAAACTCAATGGACACCTAGGCCCACACTCCAAAGACAATTCTAACTTTCYCWTCAGAATGGTATTGCTAAACTTCAGCATTGAATTTACTTCTGAAGCACAATGCAACTTAAAGAACAAAAGAAATGTTAAGTGAACCCTAAAAAACAAGGAGTAGAAAAGCATATAGACCACATTCTCTCTCTCTCTCTCTCCTCTCTCTCTCTCTCTCTCTCTCTCTCTCTCTCTCTCTCTATATATATATATATATATATATATATATATATATATATATATATATATATATTTCAGTATACACACACTTTAGAGTGTAACCAGATATGATGTTCAGTATCAGAAAGGCTGCCTCAAGTTTGAATAGAGGTAGAGATTTTTCTTAGATATATATTTAAGCTTCCCCTTTCATGTTTTTATGAGATCTGTGAATTTCAGACCAGTGATTCTGTGATTCTTTTACCTTTTCTTGGACAGTTTTCCTTCTGCTTGTGTTATCCAAGKCTGATATGTTACTTTGTTTTCTTATTATAACTTACTCTATTTTATTATGAAAATATAGAATTAATTACTGTACWATTTGAGTAATGACACATCTTTGGATTTTTCGGTTGTTGTTTTTATATTTTTAGTATTTTTGTTTTACTTCCTTGTTTAGGTTTTAATGTGTTTCCAAACCTTCCTAGTGGCTATCTCTGCAAAGACCRCCATCATCAATCAGAACCACAGTTGGTTAGTAGARGCCAATCACAGGGATTCATGTCCTTATGTTCAGGGGGCTCTTTATATACAATTTACTAATGTTTTCTATATTTGGGGCATATCTTCCTTTATAATTTAAGCATCCTGAGGTTATAACAATTAGTATAGAATTGATAATTATACATACTAGCAAAATACATTGTAGGGTATTTTAGAAATGTATATATACTACTAATTCCATTTCCCAGAATATTTTATCATTGGTTGAATTTTCTTCATTAATATAAATTGCAGAAATAAGATTTCTACAAAATCTACAATGCTTGCTTCCACTTTCATCTTTTTTATGCTTTGTTTGGGATAGCTCTCTCTACGTGGATAATGGGGTTGAATACACTTATTGAGTTACTTTTATGTGTTTAGAAATTTTTCAGAAGCATATGTAAGGGGGAAATGGCAGCATTTGAATACAGAGAAATAAATTAAAAATGCTAAAGAAATGAGTAACAAAAGGAAAAAATACAATGTAATCTAAATCCCAATCAAATGGCATGCCTAATCTTGAGAAGAAATAGTATTTTATTTTACGGTGCTACTTCAGCAGCAATAACAGAAAATGATGGTATATTATTCTGTATCTTATATATAACATAGTTGAGTAATTTTGAGAAGAATTGCTGAGGTATGGAGTGACTAAGTAAGGGAACAATGTGGACAACAATGACTTACATAATAAATGCTCTTCTAAACAATTGAGAGCACTATGGCAAGTCACAAACCTTTATGTCAATGCTGGACTAGGTAACTCTGTAGGCGTCCGGAGAGCAGGCAAAAGAATCAGAAAAACTCTCCACTCCCATTTGTAGGAGTCACATAAAAACCCAAAGCTTTACAAAGCATGTGAGCAGAGGACCAAGCAAAGTCCCTTGTAGGCTCCAAAGTTGTTGTTTCAGTCTCTGGGAGCCCTTATGTGCCCTGCCTAGTTGATTATGTGGTCTGTGTTCTCCTGATGTCCTCTATCCTTCTGGCTCTACTATCCTTCCTCTCGCTCATTTTGGGGTTCCCAGAACTACAACTAATGTTTGAATATGGGTCCTTGAATATGCTCTCATCAGACAATAGAG
>BDUI01025472.1:9993-20902 GCA_002335545.1 Apodemus speciosus | reverse complement strand
AGTATTAGTATTAGTATTAGTATTAGTATTAGTATTAGTATTAGTACTACTATTAGTATTAATTCCAAAGATAAAACTTGGACTGTTTTCTTAATTAAAATATAGTTGCATCATTTCTTTCCTTCTTATGCCTCTCTTGTCTGCTCCTTGCCACCTCCAAAATTCACAGCTTCTCCTTTAACCACTGTCATTCCATATACATATAACAAAATACATATATAAATAAAATCTACTGAATACATTCAGTTTTGGTGAATGCATATGTTATAGGAGTGACTATTTGCAATTAGATAATCAGTCATGGGCTCATATCTGAAGAAAGTTAATTTCCTTTGTTTTGGCAGTTTTTAATAGCTAGTACCTCTTCACCTAGCGTTAGGGCCCCATGAAATTTTCCCATCTACTATGGGATATCAATTCATGTTGGAATTAATCAGATTGTATTCCACTCATTTTTTTGTTGAACTTTCATAAGAGTAGATTACTTACCATAGCTAGAAGGTACATTCTTAAAAGTGACTTCCTGGCCATCTGGCTCTTAAAATCTTTCTCACCTTCTTCAAAAATGTTTCCTGAGCATTTAGTGCAGCAGTTGTATTGTAGATGTATTGAGTCTGGTCAGTTTTTCTCTGTGTTTTGTCTATTTGTCAATTTCTGTAAGAGTTCACTTCTGCTTTAACGGAAACTTCATAAATGAAGGGAGTTGTGTACACTAATTTGATAGTATAGGGATAAGCATCTGTCTGCATTGTAATTAGGGATTATACTGGTTCAGGAAAGTGGTGATAGCAGATTCTTCTGTGAGATTTATAGCATTGCTAGCCATGCATAATTATTTTTTACAGTACTAGGCATGATTTTCCTGCTGTTGAGATGGACTTAATTTCAATTAGATGCATTTTGGTTACCTCCAACTTAAAGGAGACAATTTTAACAATTTATCTTCGTAAAGTAAGTGTAAGTAAAGATTTTCCTGTGTGGGTAATAACTATAAACTGGCTTCACTAAGCTAACCCTTGATAGTTTAGAATTATGGACACTACTTACTAAATACTGAACTTAAAGACTGACACTATGTGGCCTAATCTAATTTAAAACATTATTAATTAGTATCTATGTCACTGAAGACTGGTCTTGAATGGTTGTGAAGAAATCACAGGATAATATATGTTAATTGATTCTCCCCTTTAATCATGTGGGTTCTGGAGGTTGACCTCAGATCATCATCACTGGCCTCAGTGGCAAATAATATTATTTACTGATTCATCTTGATAGCCTATAGTACAAATTCATAAGTACTAAACAAAAATCCAAAACTCTAAGTTTTCTGATATTGCACTCATTAACATTTTAAATGATTCAGGTTGGGATAAGATTCCCCCAATTTCTTTTGTTTGGTAAGGGATATTTGACAGAAAATTTTGTGAGAGAAGATTAGTTATACCACACAGAAAAAAATATACGAGAATCAGTGGTTGTAAGATTGGCAAACCTCACCTCTAGATTCAAGTATTTGAAAGCATAGTCCCCAGTTTGTAGCACTGTCGGGAACATTGTGGGCAGATATAACCTTTCTCTAGGAAGTAGGTCACTAGGTTAAGGTTTTGGGAATTCATAGCCTAGCTCTAGTTCTAGTTGTTTTCTTTTTTTCATGTTTGCTATTGAAGATATGACCTCTTATATTCTGGTTCTTCTGGTCTGCTGCCAAACCCCCCAATAAGAGTGAAAACTCTTTTTCTTCTAGTACTGTAGGGAAAAGTAAACTCTATCTTTCTGAAGTTGTCTCAGTCATAGTATTTTACCACAGTAGCAAAAAAGCATATACTTATATGTGATTTATTAAAAATCTTTAGCATTGTACTGTTTTCATGAATGATTCTAATTTTTCATTCTATAATATGATTTGCTTGATCTATAATTCTGTGTCAAAACTGGTCTAGAAATATGAGGGACATGACAAAGATAAGATTTGAATATTTTCTGAATCAGAAGAGAAATGGATATTTTAATGTCTAACCATAATGTCTTAGGGTCTATAACAAAAGTACTAACATAACATAAAAGACACCATTAAACACATTTTCACATCTAATATACCTTAATATTGTACATATATTAAATCTTAGACAAACGTGGTTAGTATTCTGTTTGACAATCTAATTCTTACTACTTCTTTTTTTGTTTTGTAATTAACTTATTAATTAATTAATTAATTTTTCATACTCCATATTTTATTTCCTCCCAACCCTGTCCATCCTCTGACTGTTCCACATCCCATACCACCTCTCCACACCCTGTCATTACATGGATGCCTCCACCCCCAGGCCACCTGATCTCTAAACCCGCTGGGGCCTCCAGTCTCTTGATGGTTAGGTGCATCATCTCTGAATGAATACAGACCCTCCTTAGATGCAGAAAAAGCATTTGACAAAATACAACACACCTTCATGTTAAAAGTATTAGAGAAATCAGGAATTCAAGGCCCATACCTAAGCATAATAAAAGCCATATACAGCAAACCAACAACCAAAATCAAATTAAATAGAGACATACTTGAAGCAATCTCACTGAAATCAGGGACAAGACAAGGATGACCAATCTCTCCATATCTATTCCATAGAGTGCACAAAGTACTACCTAGAACAATAAGAAAACAAGAAGAGATCAAGGGGATACAAATTGGCAAAGAAGAAATGAAGGCATCACTATTTGCAGATGATATGATAGTATACATAAGCACCCCAAGAAATTCTACCAGAGAACTTCTCCAGCTGATAAACAACTTCAGCAAAGTAGCCAGATGTAAATTTAACTTAAATAAATCAGTAGCCTTTCTTTATACAAATGATAAACAGGCTGAGAAAGAAATTGGTGAAACAACTCCATTTACAATAGACACAATTAATATAAAATATCTTGGGGTAACTCTAACCAAACAAGTGAAAGACCTATATGACAATAGCTTTAAGTTCCTCAAGAAAGAAATCAAAGAATATCTCAGAAAATGGAGAGATCTCTCAGGCTCATGGATTGGCAGAATTAACATAGTAAAAATGGTCACCCTACCAAAGGCAATCTACAGATTTAATGTGATCCCCATCAGAATCCCAACACAATTCTTCAAAGACATGGAAAGAACAATTCTCAAATTCATCTGAAAAGGCAAAAAAAAAAAATGTTTCATTTAGAATAATTAAAATAATTCTTAACAATAAAAGAACTTCGGGGGGAGGGGGAATCTCAATCCTTGACTTCAAGCTTAATACAGTGCAATAGTGATAAAAAAAAAAAAAAACTGCATGGTATTGGTACAGAAACAGACATGTTGATCAATGGAATAGAATTGAAGACTCAGAAATAAAACCAAACACTTACGGACACTTGAGCTTTGACATAGAAGTCAAGAATATACAATGGAATAAAAGCATCTTCTGCTCTCTCATTGCTCTTACCTGTCTGCACTCTCACCTCTCTGACCCTCTTGGGTTCTCCTCCCCTCCCCTCTCTCTCCACGTGGTCATGGCAGGCCTCCACTCCTCTCTACTTATCTTCTCTTGCTGGCCTAACTAGCTGTCTGTATGTAGAAAAATGAAAATAGACCCATATTTTTCACCTTGCCCAAAGGTTAAGTCCAAGTGTATCAAGGACCTTAACATAAAACTAGATACATTGATTCTATTAGAAGAAATAGTGGGAAAGAGTCTTGAATCTTTGGGACAGGAGGGAATTTCCTAAACAGAACTCCAATGGCTCTTGCTCTAAGATCAAGAATTCATAAATGGGACCTCCTGCAACTGGAAAGCTTCATGAATTATTTCAAAGGCAATATTTATAAGAAAGTGACTATGAAACTGTGATAATGAACTCCTACAAATACATTTAAAATTTATACAAAGTAGATAATTTGTCCTATGTTAAAAATCGTCTACTGCTGTGCTTAACAATAGAAATTGAGTTATCAAATTGAACATATTCATTTAATGAAAATAAATCAAACTGTGCACTGTGAGATGCGAATCTGATTTGAAAATTTGTAATTAATAGGTTAAATATCATTTATTTCTAAAATATTAAATCACAAGTTACCAAATAGGGTAAGTACATGTTATCTGTTAAAACACAGTTGTGTTTATTTGAAAATTACTGCTCTATAAATATAAAGTCCTGCTATACTACTAAATTAGCAAAATGTTTTCTACTTCAATTAAAATATTTGAGTGCATATATACACATACAGCCTACAAAATGTCTGCTATATTTTCTTGATAGATATCCACATAGAACACTGTAAATAATATTTCTATAATTCTTATGTCTTTCCTAACTTTAAAAATATTAAGTCTTGTTTTGACTAATGATACTGCTATAAAATGAAATGCTTAAAATATTTTACATATAAATGGCAGAAGAGACTTTTTCTTTCTAATTAATGATTAGTGATTTCAAGATCCTTCCATGGTAGACTAATATTAATAAACTCTTTTCCTTAGTTCTCTTGAGTTATCAAATTGAACATATTACTTTAATGAAAATAAATTAAATTGTGTATTGTGGTCATGGAAGTTTACTACAGAGACAGAAAAGCAACTAATACAGAGACAATTTACTTCTTATTTTAAGGATAATGATTGCGACATATGAAAATCCAAAATCCAATTTATTAAAAGTCAAGCATACTTCCAGAAAGGAGTAGTTGTAATTAAAACCTTTGATTCTTTACAGTGATCTTATGTACCTTTAGCAGCAATAAAAATCTCATTCTTTGTATCTATGCCATGAAAACAAGTACCCTTTGGGTCTGATTTTACTCGATCAGACATCCCAATTACCTGTATAAAATGTAAAACAGGATATGAGATACTTTTGCTATATAAAGTTGAAACCAAATATAAACACACAAATGATATTATGCTGTATGAAATTTATTATCCATATTTAAAAAGACATGACTTGACAGAGTATGAAAAGATAATACAGTTTCCCCTCATTGTTTACTATGTCTCTCAATATGCTTACAGTCAAAACTCAATCCATGTGAAGGGGCCATATGCAGGTACTTTCAGTTGAGCACTTTTGATATATTCTTAGCATTATAGCAAGAATGAGCTGTCAGCCATGTATAAATGGAATTTTCACAAGTGGCTCCATTTCCTTTGACTCTCACCTGCATGAAATAATGATAGCAAAAATTTTAGATAAGTATCACCAAAATCTAGTAAAGAGTAATGCACATATTACTTTTCACTTCAGTGGTAATCACTGAATCAAGAGTCTTCCACATGATCTTTAATAGTATATTAATGAAATGTGTAATAAATAATAGAATATTGAAACCATTAGGCATTTTCAACAGTAGTAGTCTACTAAGGAAGAATGTGTAACACTCTGCTACCCTCATACACTCCAAGTAATAACTATTAAGTCTTCACTAGACAGTTAAATCCAATTCAAGAGAGATAGCATGTGACCACAAGAAATGTTGGTATGTTTTATATAATTTCTCTTAAACATGTAGTACAGAAACATTTAAGTAACCTAAGAAATGAGAACTTAAAGAGTAATAATTGTCTTGCTTTTTTCCACAACCATCTGAAAGTAAGTATGACATGAGAAACTTGCATTAAGTATTTTAACTTTGAGAAAGGTATAGACTTGTATTAGACACACAAAGAAATCTTATATGGTATTGAGCACTAAATTATTTCTCATTACATATAAATTTTTATTCCATATTGTCTCAGAAAATAAGAAGAGGCTTAGGAATATACAGCCACTGAGAGAAAAACCAACATATATTTAAAATATGACAATTTTCTCCCCAGGTATTTTTACATCTACATTTGATAAGTTAATTCTCTTCCAGTGAAATGGGCAAATTCAAGCCAGATTAGATTATACTAAATGCCCATTTATTGGGAAGCTGAACTCTGGCAGAGGAGTTCACTGACTCCAAGGAAAGTGAAGGGAAGTCACCATAGGAAGGGACATAACAGAGGACAAAGACAGAGAAAGTGTGTGTGTGTACAGAGAGCAAGAAGAGAGAGAGAGAGATGGGGAAATTTGCAAAATGATTATATAGGGGGAAGTTTCTGGGGAAAGGGAGCACAGTCAGTGGGCAGGAAAGTTCAGGGTTGAGGGCAGGGTAGGCAAAATAGGGACTGTGGAATGGTAGGAGAACCAGGAGACCTGATGTGTTTTGATATGTCAAGCATGCAACTTAGCCCCTTGTCCCAGAATCTGAAACCAAACAAAAATAAAATATGAAGCATAGATAATTACTAAACTTTAGGGTTCAGTGTTATTAAAAAGAATTTCCTGTTTTTCCACTAACCTCTAATACAACATTTCAAAGTGTCACTTTCATAAAGATAAATTTTGCCTTTATTTTCATATTACTGCAACAACCCACACAATTTAATAAGGTTATTTCATTATGGTTGTGTTAAATTATTGCATGGAATGGTGTCAAGAAAAGACAGCAGTACAATGTAATGTTGATTTAGGTACCAGACCTTCTCTTAGGAAAATCTAAGAATTTACTTTAAAAAGCTAAAAAATGATATATACCTTATACATTACAAATTACCCTCCTGAAATACTTATTTTTTTTTTAAATCAATTCCATAGGTTGAAAACACTAAACAGAAGATTATTTTGTTGCTCCACGAAACGTTTGTGGACTCCAAAAGACCACTCAGGAGGTTATCTGATGAAATGGTACAAGGGTCTTTATTCACAAGCTCGAGCTTGGGATCAGTCCACTGCTGACCTACAGGTCAGTTTTAGTGGAGACAAGCCTAGAACACTCATTGGGACAAGATTTTATAGAAAGTGGCACATGAGGGGTGAGTGTTCCTAGCCTGGCAAGCATTTAATTGGTATGCTACTATGGCCTTCAGCATAATTGAATGGTGCTGGGAGACAAACCATAAATATAAATTCTGTTTTCTTCCTAATTGGTGCTTGTTAGGCAGGGGTGTGCTTGTAACTTGGAGGTGTAGATTTGTTGGGAGAAATAACTTGGAGACTGGAGCTAGGCACAATTTTGTTTGGGAAGATTAACCTGGAGATGTAGGTCTTGTTCACAGGGTAATTTGGAAACTAATGCTAGGTACAGGTCTGTTAGTTAACCTTGGGTTAAGTTCTCTAAAATAGAATCTGAACGTAGAAGATTTGGTCTCTCAATTCCTTCTGGAGATTAGTCCAAGGTAATGCATTATATCAGGAGTAATTTCAGAATATAAGTTTTTAAATTGTTGTGTGTAGTTTTAAAAACATACTACCACTTTTGCCTTGGAGCTTTTATGCTATTAGCCTCTGGCGTCATCTAGCTCTACCCAGATTAGCACAGGAACTCTGCACTGGTTTCTCTTTTCTCCCTGCCTTTGCTCTAGGAGGGGTCATTTTACCAGCCCACTTCCAAGACCCTAGAGTCCACTGATAAAGTACACACAGATAGATTTATTATTTTAGAACTTGCTGGCTAAGCACAATTGCTGGGCACAGAAATCTCCTGCCTGGAAAGGTATGCCTTACCAATTATCATCTTTGTTTCTCCTCCTGCTGTAACTTAGTGGCTTGCATCAGCTAGTACACACCACCCATTAACCTTGTTGGTCAGTTGGGCACCTACCCACAACAGAGGCCACAGGACCTAGCTGCCCTGAGGCTTTACCTGATTGTACTATCCTCTTTCCTCCAAAGCATTGCTGAAAAGCCTCTCTCTATTTCCCTGTGTCTCCTTTCTCTCCTGGACCAAGAAGTCCAACCTGTATCCTCCATCTAGCAATTGGATCCCAGACTTCTTTATTGACAATTCAAGAACCAATCAGGGAACAAGACTTAGAGATAGAACCTCCACTTACATAAAACTATTTGTAAATATGAGTACATATTTTGAAATAAAAAAGACATTCTGTCTTAGTTTTCTTGTTGCTGTGATAAACTGCTGTAGCAAAACAAACTTTAGGAAGAAGGAGATTATCTAGACTTGCAGTTCCAAAGTTCATGATGATAAAAGGAAGTCAAGGCATCAGAAGTTTGAAAGTCCTGTTTACTTTGCATATTCAGTCTGGATTAAAAGAGCATTTAATGCTGTTGCTCAGTTTTCAGTCTAATATCTCAACTCAGGAAATGTTGGTTCTAGCTTGTAGGATGGGTCTTCCCTACCTACACCACCCCAGGCTCAATTAACCTAATCAACATAACTCCTCTCTAGCATGTCTGGAATCTATGCAATTTCTCACAGATGTGCCTAGAGAAAACAACACTAACACACCCTCATTGAGAAGAATGAATATGTTGTGAATGGCATTGGTATATTTGAATACACAACAAATTAAAAATATACCAGAGTCTCACAGTTATAATTCATGCTTCCAGTCATTTGGCACTTATCACTACCTTCATTTTCATTTGCCTTTTAAAGCTAAGATATCACTTTCCTACAAAGAAAGAGATAAAGAAAAAATAATTCAGTATAATTATCTCTGTCGCAAGTCTCAGTTCTCAATACAAATTATTTTTAGCATTTTATTTATCAAGAGAAATTTTTACATGCTTTAGAAAAATATTTTTGATCGCCAATTATACTCAGAAAAGTGAAGAGAATGAAAGAAAAGAATGCATTGTTCTGAAGATTATGTTTGACATTTTTCTTGGTATGTTCATAGTTTCTTTGAAGTCAGACTTTGAATGTATATAGTAAGACAGATCACATTTTTTTCTGACCTTGTGGAGATTATAGTCTATTAGACAAAACAAAAGACATGCAAATAAGCATCATAATACTAGATGCTCATGAGCACCAAAACACTTCAAAACTGTTTTTTCCCTTTTGAAAATGTATCTTCTGTCTAGAAACTATGAAAAAGGACAAAACGAACCTAAATCTGAATACTATAATCTAGTTTTTCTATAACTGTGCCTACATTTTCATCTGTATTATATCTCACTGGAATACAGAAAAGCAATTCTATAGTTGGTTCAGAGGTGTACTGCAATTGAGTCAAAAATGTAAGGTTGATGGGATTCAGGCTTGTCACTGGATTTAATGGGAGGTTCCAAATAAAGGAGAAAGAAAATTTTCCTTTCATACTAGATAAGAATTGTACATATCAATATAAAGTCATTTTAGTTTTTTCTAATATGGATGACTGTGTGTACATAAAAAATTAACAGATTTTTTTTCTTTATTGAAAATAAGTCTTTTTCATTATGATATATTCTGATTATGGTTTCCTTCCCCCCCCCCCAATTTCTCCTAGATCCTCCCTCTCTCCCATCTGCATGCACACTCTTTCTGTCTTTCGTTATAAAAATCAATAATCAAATAAGATACAATAAAACAATTTTCAGTAGAACAATCAAAGAAAGAATAAAGCAAAAGCACAAGAATCACATATAGATGCAGAAACACACATTTGCATACACATAAGAATCTCATAAAAACATAAAACCAGAAACCATAATATATACTAAAAAGATCTATAAGAGTTAAAAATTCCATTCCATGAGATAGAACCCATTGCTGACAATGACTGGGTGACCAAGAACGTGAGACAAGATAGGCCAGGGACCTATGAGAAAGCCAAATACGACTTAGTATTGTGTTCCACCAAAAAAATGTAGCAATAAAACCACTCCTGATGATATTTTGCTATAGTCATAGATCTAAACGTCCATCATTATAAAAGTATCTTCATGGGGTTGATGGGAAAAATACAGAGACCAATGTGCACAGAATGAGAGGCCTTGTAAGACTCAGCCCTAAATGGGATGTGTACATCAAATCCCTCTCCATCAATGTGGTTCAGGGAACCTGATTTAAAAGGAGGTAAAAAAAAAGTGTGAGAGCTAGAGTAGATAGAAGACACCAAGGAAACAAGGCCTTCTAAACGTGCTGCACCAGTGTACCTATGGATTTATAAAGACAATGTCAGCACACACAGCTACTCTGGGAATCTGGGACAGAGGCGTACCAATGCTTAGAGGGGAAGTAGATACAAGCCTGATTTCTAACATACAAGGTATCTCTAATTGATAAGTAATCAAAAATAAAAATTTAGTTTTATTTCTACAAAGGCTCAACAGGGTATACACCATTCTTAAGGATATGCCTCATGCCTGTATATAGTCAAAATAAAACAAACTCAGCAGCATCTCTCTAGAATTATGTGTAAGATTGTTTATCTTTCTTGCATATCTCTATGAGCAATTCATATCTGCCTGGTTCCTCCAAATGCCAGAATAGTGTCTCAGAGCCCCTGGAACTAGATTTTCAGATAGTCTCATGCTGCCATGTGGCTCATCAGAACCAAACTGATGCAATAGACAGTGTCCCAGGCTTTTAATGTGTTTTTAAATACTTTGTTACACTACATAAATTTCTTATCTCCATTCAGAAAGATTACACTCAATAATACTCTGTACTGACAAAGACATTTGTCAATAGTTTTCTTTAGTAATGAATTATGTACTTCTTAAAGAAGTGTCTGGGGAAAAGAATATATTGCGTGAGTTTAGGAACAATAATTTGATGAATAAAATGTTCTATAAACAAAAGAAGAGCTCATCAGATTGACACAAAAGCTGATATGAAAATATTCCTGTTGCTGTTTGGAAATGAAGTATCCCTAAAAGTGATTTAACTGTTTTCCTAACCTGGAGTTTCTATTTTCTGGATATGTGGAAACTTTAGAAACTACAGCCTTGCTGTAGAAAATTGGATAGTAGCAAGTAGCATTTAGGTTGATAGAAGGATCTAGCCTTTGGCCTGATCTTTATCTTTTGCTGCTGAGATATAATAAGTGTATCATGAGCATCAACTACCACATCATGTTATCTGATAATCTCTGAAAATATGAACCAAAATAAATCTTTCCTTGTTTAACTTTTTCTCTCAGGTGCT
>BDUI01025462.1:10542-26070 GCA_002335545.1 Apodemus speciosus | reverse complement strand
TTGAATACAAGATATCAAAAAGATAGTATACAGTCAATGTTAGTCTGTTTTGTTAGTCTGAGAGTTATAGACATTGGTAAGGAATCTTGAACTACAGAAATTGTCTGAGTCATGTCATGGTTTGAATGTAAAGCATTCCCTAAAGGTTCACTTATTGAAGTACCCATAAAATGCTGGATGTAATCACTAATAAGGAGGTGGGACAAAGTAGGTCCTGTGTAGAAGAAGTAGGCTGTCAAAGACTTTTGCTTGAAATGTATCTTGTTCTATTCCTTAGCCATACTTGCCTGTTGATGCACCCATTCTTGTTGAGAATTACTACTGGCATGAAAGCATTACAATTGCAACTGTTGAATCTTTTCAAGAATATTATATTTCACGGTTCTTTTCCCCTATAATACACCTTTAGCATGTATAATATTTTACATACATGACCATGAAATGGCCACAAGGAATTAGATCAGACCAAATTAAAGGGGCCACAACACAAGTGAAGGTGTGACAAGTTTATTAAGAGAAATCAGACTTTGTATACCTTTATTAGAAACAGACTATAATGGCAATTGCAAGGATCAACACAGTTGGAGTTGCCAGGATACAGTGAAATTTGCAAGTTATACAGGATACACAAAATTAATCTAGATATATACACATCTATAAATATGTATGTAGATGTAGATGTAGATGTAGATATGTGATGATTCAAGAGTGATATACATATGTATACATATATATATATATTCCTCTGAACTCCTTCCTACAATTTCTTTTCACATATATTGTTACCCACTGAATTTAACCATATGTGTGAACATAATTGAAAGTTATGTGGATTCACTACTTGGTAGATAAAACAATTCAATAATTCCTCATCTTCCAGAATTTATTCGTAGCCAATAGTTCAGCCATAAGGGATAGAGCCCATTGGACCCATTCCCTTTGCATACTCGCCTGTTGATGGACCCATGCAGTACTTTCATCCATGAAATCAGGCATTACTGCAATTGTATTTCACATTTCCTTTTCTTATAACTTTGCCATTCTTTCTGCCCATTCTTCTATAGTATTCTCTCTAAACCTTCTGTTCGATTGTGCAAATCTCTGTTTACAATTAAGARGTCAACTATCGCTTACTGTCAGCATGTTTATGAGCCATGAGTCTCTATACTGCTGAATAGTCACTGAAGAATGGCAATTCCCTGGATCAGACTAATAGTAGCTGTTTTTCTATGAGTATATGCACAGACAGTGATAGGTAATTTTTTTATACAATATCAGTTTAACTACACAGTTAAACTACGTTTCCCTCTATGGCCTGTAAGTTCCTTGCCATTTGGTCTTTTACTAAACTTACAATACAGGCATGTGTTSCTTTCAGCAGAACAGACACAAAATCCAATAAGAAAGTGGTTGATTACTCCTATGTTAGTTATTTCACTCTTGCACAAGTGTTCATACCTTGCCTGTCAGATTGGTATCAAAATTCATAGGGTTCACAGCTGGGTCAAACTCTGTGATGACTTTTTCAGTAGCATAGTAACTTCTAGCACTATGAAAGCCAGTTGGTAGAGAGGAAACTTACAGCTTGGTTTCAGCTTGACTTCTATATATCTTGCCATCAACATTTGGAGTCTCTTCAGCAGTAGGACCTCATCATGTAATGTCAGTATGTAACTCAGAGGGTGGAAGGAGCAAGCCTTCATTATTTGAGGGCTTCTAGAACTTCTCTGACAAAAAAATTCATAATTAGCTGTTCTACAGCATGGTACTGAGATATTTAATCTCCTTTGCCATCTAGAAGCATCACTATAGAACCTTGCTATCTCCATATTTTCCCCTTTTATTGGATATTTTCTTTATTTACATTTCAAATGTTATCCCCTTTCCAGGTCTCCCCTCTGGAAAACCCCTTTCTTATCCCTCCTCCCCTTGACTCTATGAGGGTGCTCCCCAACCCACCCACCCACTCCCTGCCCTGACATTCCCCTACACTGCCATTCCCCTACACTGGGGAAAAGAAGCCCCTCAGGCTGAAGGGCTGCTCCTTCCACTGATGTCCAACAAGGCCATCCTCTACCACATATGTGGGCTGGGCTATGGGTWTCACCATGTRTACTATTTGGTTGATGGTCCAGTACCTGGGAGATAGGGGTTGGGGGAGGGGATCTGGCAGGTTGACACTGTTGCTCTCCACATGGGGATACAAATCCCCTCAGCTTATTAAGTTCCTTCTCCAACTCCTCCATAAGGGACCCTGAGCATCTGTCTCTATATTTGTCAGGCTTGGCGGAGCCTCTCAGGAGACAGCCATATCAGGTTCCTGTCAGCATGCACTTCTTGGCATCCACAATAGTGTTCAGGTTTGGCAACTGTATATGGGATGGATCCCCAGGTGGGGCAGTCTCTGGATGGCCTTTCCTTCAGTCTCTGCTCCACACTTTGTCTCCATATTCTCTCCTGTATTATGTTTCCCCTTCTAAGAAGGGCTAAAGCACCCACACTTTGCTCTTCCTTCTTCTTGAGCTTCATATGGTCTGTGAATTGTACCTTGGGTACTCCAAACTTCTGGGCTAATATCCACTTATCAGTGAGTGCATACCATGTGTGTTCTTTTGTGATTTTGTTACCTCACTCAGGATAATATTTTCAGTTCCATCAATTTGCCTGCGAATTTCATGAAGTCATTGTTTTTAATAGCTGAGTAGTATTCCATTGTATAAATGGACCACATTTTCTGTATCTCCATAATTTTAAGTATATATACTTTTTAACTGTGTTTTAAGACACTAGGTTTAATTGTGTGAATTGTAATTAAGTTATATTGTATTACATATCTTGTGACATTTATTTTTATTAGGTTGCCCTCATTTCTGTTTTCCCTTTTGTTTACTATTCTACCAATTCCTTCCTGAAACCTATATAGTCCCAGTGTCACCGTTCTTCACTATCATATTAGATTCTACTATTATATATATATATATATATATATATATATATATACATATATATATATATTCTCTCTTAAGAATGCTCTCCCAAATAATCACCCAGTTTAATTCCTTCTATAGGTACTCCAGCTTGAACAAACAAAATTTAAGAGTTAAAGATACCATATCTAGAATATAGAATCAATTTGGATGGAAATCAACTGACAAATGGATAATGAAAATGTGCTACATATACATAATAGAATTTAGCTTTAAAAAATTAAAAATGAGCTGTGTAGATAAATGAATAAGCATGAAAAATAGTATACCGAGGTTGAGAGAGATAAACGTCATTATTGCTACTATTGGAATTTATCCTATTCCTTTAAGTAGATATCAATAATATTTATATGGTAAATTAAAACTAAGGTCA
The DNA here is from genome assembly GCA_002335545.1 of Apodemus speciosus. Lineage (NCBI taxonomy): Eukaryota > Metazoa > Chordata > Mammalia > Rodentia > Muridae > Apodemus > Apodemus speciosus. The sequence goes on along the minus strand of BDUI01025462.1, from coordinate 22,710 downwards.
GTTTATGGGAAGCAGAATGTCCAGAGTAATTTTATATAGATTATATTAAAATATTGATTTTAACATATCAAAAATAAGTATAGTCACGTTTGAAGACCTCTCAAAACATCAATACAGTTTCTGGATTCCTTTAAAAATAGAAAGGGGAAGATGAAACAATTTTTAAAGGCCTACTTTGTGAACCATGAGAAAGCTAGCCTTTAGAAAGATGACTAGACTTTGACAGAGGCAATTTTTTATTTTTCCCTCTCTGCCTCGGGTAATGACATGATGCACAATCACCTTCTAATGCAGCAGTTCCCGAAGTTGCTTCTTGGGAAAAGTCAGTAGGTTCAGTTCTCTAATCATCTCTGCTCCTAAGGGGTTGACTAACCTCAGGCAACGAAGGTAATCCAGCCATCCCTAACTGAGCTCTTTAAAAAAGATGACAGTGGAATTTTCCTAAATTTCCATTGAAGTTATAATGATTAGTGAGGAAACTCTGGAATATGCTTTCATTGCTCCGACAATAATTGTTCACAAACGTAAACTTCCCTTTCTATGTCTCAGCCTGACTTCAAACAAATGAGGCTCAACTACTTAGTCGCCCATCCTATGATGACAGGGAATTTACATGACTTCCTTGAGAAGGGTTTCTGTCACAAATGCACAATGTAAGTTCCTTTTCTAACTTAATAAGGGTTTTGATATACCCTTATCACAGTGATAATTATTTATTACATAATTTTGTATTGCTATGAAAATATGAAGATATATAAGCTAAATTTCAGCCTAGAATTTTCATAGAGACACTTCTGTCTGAGTGGCATGGTGCTTTAGATTCAAAAGCTTTGTGATGCGTTTCTAAAGTAAGATAAGTGGATAGACTTTAGATCTGGGTACTTTGTCACTTGAACACATATATCAGACTGAAATGAAGGGGAACTTTGAGAGTATCAAATCTATGATTATAATAAACACTGCCTGCATTAAGTCTACAGCCTAGAAGATAATAGCGCTCAAGGGCAAAGAAATGAAGCAATTTCTGAAATGATCAAGCTCCATCTCACCTCAACACTTTCAGATTTCTGCAAATTCATTTTTAGAGACTGCAATGAACTATCCCAATAAAAAAGCATGAGCTCAATCATTTGCTTTCAGTATGCATTTTATTTACCTCACTTCAATTGTTTTTTAGTGCTGGCTATACCTCTCTCTCTCTCTCTCTCTCTCTCTCTGTGTGTGTGTGTGTGTGTGTGTGTGTGTGTGTGTGTGTGTNGCGCGTGTGTGTGTGTGTGCATGCAAATATGAATGTTGCAGAAAATTGTAAATTCATTCAAAGGAATGTGTATAATTCTCTTTACTACTGTATCCCTATTGTCCTCTTAAGAACCTAAAAATGTTTAATGTTTATCTATTAAAATAACAAAACATGTCTTCAAATATACTTAATGTAGGTCCTTGGGTGAAAGCACTTGTGTCACAAGCATGAGAACTTGAAAACACCCACATTTAAAACCAGGGGATAATGTAAGTACTTCTAACCACAGCAGTGACTAGCAAAGACATATGAATCAAGAGCTAAGTGGCCATCCAGTTAGATGAAACAGTCAGCACTACTTCAGTTGGAAAGTCACAACGCAATAAACTGAAGAGCACTAAAGGAAGACACTCAACATCTTTATTTGGTTTCCACATGCAAACACATGGGACCATGAAGCAGCATGTTCACATACTGACAACACACCTGTATCAAACAAATGTTTGCATATTTGACACATGGTGTTTTTGCATTACAAGTAGAAAATAATTTTGAATAACACCTACAGAAACTATGCTATATTTTCCATTCTGATATAGTCAATAAAATGTTAAAAATAAATATTTCCTCTGAATGATTAAGGGAGAGAGAGAGAGAGAGAGAGAGAGAGAGAGAGAGAGAGACTGCCTGGTTTGGCCACAGTGGAAGAAGGTTTGCCTAATCCTGGAGAGACTTGAAGCCCCAGGAGTGGGGAGAGCTGGGGCTGGAGAACATTCTCTTGGAGACAGGGGGTAGGCATAATGGAATGTAGAACTGGGGGGGATGGTCAGGAGGGGGATTGTAAATAAATAAAATAATAATAACAAAGAAAAATGAGTGAACAAATAGGTACATCTAGCTAAAGAAAACTTTTAAAATGTTCAAGATTCAAATCTTTGGATATATATTATAATTGAAGAGACATAATGAAACTCTCAGGGGCTAGTTTCAAATAAAGATTGATACCAACTTTACCTCTGAATAGCTATATAAATAAAAAGATGATATGTATGTAAGTATAAGAATACACATCTATACATGCAGACTTCTTTAACATTTTAAAGGAAATTACAGTATATATATATATATATATATATATATATATATATATATATATATATATATATATATATATATATATATATATATATATATGGAAGTACAGAAGTTTTGGAAATTATGTAAAAATATGTTCTGGGCTAAAATGGGAAGATGATTAAAATGAAAGAAGTTGGGTTTTACTCCATTTGAAAACATTTATTTTCAATTGAGCAAGTTCAGGGAACGCTAATGGTCAAAAATCATATCAAATATTTTGAAAGATTACACTGTTGTAAGAAAGGATGAAAAAGTCAAATCATGCTGACATAAAATACAAATAATTAAACAAGCCTCTTCAATTCTGATCTCAAATTTCTGCAACTCAGTTGCTTATATTTTCTGGGAAAAAAATCCTGCTCACTCTGGTACTCAGTGTTTATAACAGTATAATTACCTCAAAAATTCGAAGTCATATAGTAACCACAAATAGATTGTTCTGTTGAGATGGGAATTAATAATGGTCTCCCTAAAGTCAGTGGAATCAGGTTGAAAGAGGATTACAGTTGTTCATGCAGGCTTCAAGTAAACAAGCAGGGTGCTCACACCTTACTCTCAGCCTAGGAATTCTCCCCTTTACATAAGTTTTTTTTTTTTTTTTTCACTCTAGGGATGAACGCAAGCAAGGACAGTAAGATAAAAGGCTAGAAGAAGGTTGTGTTTCTCTTGACAAAGAGAACGTGAAGCTTTCTTGTTATTCTAAGGTCGAGTTTTTCCTGAAAAACTAAATCTGGATAGAATTACTGCACTAATAAATATATTTTGCTGCATGTGGGTAGATATCATTGACCAGGTTTTACAGGTAGCCAGGAGTGTGAGCCAAAACCATGCCACAAGTACTGTTACAGATAAAAACAAGTAGAAATATCCCGGTTTTCCTTAGCTTGTAATATTCCCAAATTGCCTCCACGAACTGTTGCTATGGCCTTTTGGGGATCTGAGGGATTTTCAATCCTGAAAATACTTTATCAATGGTTCCAAATTCAAATACTATAAAGCAACATATATTTCTAAATTATAAAGCCAGATGGAACTGGGGATAACCTGTTCTACAAAAATGAAGTCAAGTCAAACGATGGCCTTTGCCAAATTTACACTACCCCCATGTCTGTCTCAGATTTTTTTTATTTGTTGTTGTTGTTTTGGTTTWTTGTTTTGGTTTTTGTTTTTTTCTACTCCAGTACATACTTCAACTGATTACATCAAAAGTTGGCTTGTAACAAACAGACTTACTTTGATATCCAACTATTTCTAACATATGATCAGAGTTCTTTATCATCATCATCATCATCATCATTATTACTATTATTATTAGATATTGTTTTAATTTACATTTCAAATGCTATCCTCTTTCTCGGTTCCCCTATACCCTATCCCCTCCTCCCCAGTTCTTTGAGGGTGTTTCTCCACCCATCCACCCACTGCCACCTCCCACCCTCGAAGTCCCCTATTCTGGGGCATCAATGTTGCAGAATCCTTACCATATGGAGCTTAACTGCCTTGTTTATTACCAAAATGCTTGCATTTCCACTGTTCCCTAAGTAATCTATTGTGATCTCAAAGCACCTCTCCCGTTATGGAACTCTCCTCCATGCCCTGAATGGTGTAAAGTGGGCACAGGTCCACTGTATCCTTTCTTCTTACGAATTCCTGAACCTCCTTTTGAACTGCACTTCTTCATTGGCCTTTGACTATGAAAATGCAAGCCTTTGGAAAAGTCACTCAGTAAATCTGTCACGTCAAGGTTATATCATTTCCCAACCAGCATCATATATATACATATATATATATATATGTATATATATATATATATATATATATATATATATATATATATATATAGCCCACATTACTAGGAGGTACAGCCGACTTCAGAACACAGTGTATTATCAAGTATTAAAAGGGATATTACACTCTGGAAAAACAGTTCTCAAAAGGACAGAAAACTTTGGTAGACTACAAAGAAAATATTGTTTATAACTATAATTAGACATGGCAACATTCTCCTTTTCTTAATTGATTAAAGGAACATTCAGAGATACAGTAACAGAGGAAAACCTGTCCATCTAAGGGTCTATTTGAGGAGAAACATATGTCTATAATGCTTTTAATATGCATATTTTACATATAACATATTATTATCATATCTTTTGCCTCCCCAAATTACTAGCCAGAGCCTCCCCATCTGTGTCCACTGAACTTCATTCCCCCTTCTCCCTCAAAGAAAGAAGAAAATAAAGAAACAAAAAACCTTGGTCGACTACTTCAGGTCATGGGGTCTGGCCTTGACTATGGCCATTATACACAGGGGTCTCCATTGGAGAAAATTGATTTTTACATTCCTAGAAGGAATCAACTGCAAATAACTTCCTGCTTAGGATTCAAACTGTGTGTCTGGGGTTTTGAACATGTTCAGGTCTTGTGCAGGCTGTCACTGAATCTGAGTTCAGATATGTATGTGACTGCTGCATCCAATCGATACTGTTTCCTTGGAGCCATCTACCACCTGTGGTTCTGACAATCCATTTCCCACCTCTTCTGTATAGATTCTTGAGCCTTGAAGGAAATTTAAAACGTTTTACGATTAAGTGAGAACAAGAACCCAGTATGGAGCATAATGAAGTAGAGAGCAGTTTTAAGGAAGACCTCACAGCACTAAGTGTCTCCTGATTCAAAAGAACCTGAGAAATCTTCCACTAGCAAGCCGCAGATGAAAGGATCACCCTCCCCAAATACCTAAAAGGAGTAGAGAACAAGAAATCAAACCTGGGACTGAAATCAATAAATAAAAATTGACAAAAAGAAAAAAAATACAAGCATCAATAAAACAAAGAGTTAGTTGTTTGAGAAAAAATAAGATGAACCTTTCACCCAATTAACCAAAAGATGGAGGATTAAAATCCAAGTAAATGTAATTAGAAATGAAAAAGAAAACTTTATAACAGACATTTAAGGAAATTAGGAGAATCATGAGAACAGACTTAAAAATCTGAATTCTGCCAAACTAGAAAATCAAAAATGTAGATACATTTCTTGATATACACAAACTACCGAAGTCAAATCAAAATGAAATACACAACTTCCTACTGGGTTGCCTCATCCAGCTTTGATGCGAGGGTTATTGCATCTTGTTCTGCTGTGTTCAGTTGATATCCATGGGAGGTCTTCACTTAAGGGACAAAGGAAGGTCAGTGGATCTAAGAGGGAGTGTATGGCAGGAGAACATGTAGGAAGAAAAGGTGTTGAAACTATGGACAGGATGTATTGCACGATTGAAAATAAAGAAAAAAGAAAGCAAAAAGAGAGACAGCCTTAACCTCTAGTAAATCCGAACCTGTAATTAAAACTCGTCTAACTTACTAATGCCCAGAGCGAGATGCATTCAGCAGAGTGTTCTACCAGGCCTTCAAAGAACTAATGCCAGTCCTCAAGTTTCACTACAACAGAGAATCTGAAGGAACATTTTTTAATTTTTTTTCTAAAGCAACCTACACCATGTTAGCAAAACCACACAAAACCTCAACATTAAAGAAAATTATTGGTTCATATTCCTTAGGAACAGACATACAAAACTTTTCAATAAAATATGTGCAAATCAAATTTAAGAATACAGCCAAAGTAATTTCTACTAGTTAAAGTCTTGAATTCCAGATGATAGCATGAAAATGTCTATCAACTGAACAGAAAACATGACCATGCTCCACAATGTTCTTATTTATTTTTACTTGGATATATTGCTATAAATACAATACAAACACATTATTGGATATTTTCTTTATTCACATTTCAAATGTTATCCCTTTGCACAGTTTCCCCTCTGGAAACCCCCTATCACATGCCCCTCCCCCTGCTTCTATGAGGGTGTGCTCCCACCCATCCACCCCCTCCTGCCTCCCTGCCCTCGAATTCACCTACATTGGAGCATTCAGCCTTCATGGGACCAAGGGCCTATTCTTCCACTGATGCCCAACAAGGCCATCCTCTGCTTCATACATGGCTGGAGCTATGGGTTTCCTCCATGTATACTCCTTGGTTGTTGTTTTTGACCCTGGGAGCGCTGGTTGGATGATGTTCTTTCTATGGGGTTGAAAACCCCTTCAGCTCCTTAAGTCCTTTTACTAACTCCTTCATTGGGGACCCATAATCAGTTCAATGGTTGGTTTAGACCATCTATCTACCTCTGTATATGTCAGGCTCTGGCAGAGATAGCTATATCAGGCTCCCATTAGCATGTACTTCTTGGCATCCACAATAGTGTCTGCATTTTTGTGACTATACAGTGGTGACTATGCTATGGATCCCCAGGTGGGGCAGTCTCTGAATGGCCTTTCCTTCAGTCTCTGCTCCACAGGTTGTCTCCATATATCCTCCTATGGGTATTTTGTTCCTCCTTCTAAGTTCTTATCTTAACAAATGCAAACTAATAGAAATCATACCAAAGACATTCTCAGATGACAGTAGACTAAAGTCAGGTTCACACAGTCATCTGGAGTGTCTCCTCAAGTATTTTCTTTAAAAAAAATATCAATCAACAAACATGCCTCCTTATTGCATAGATCAAAGAGGAAGGCTCAAAAAACACATTTTTTATTGTACTGAACATAAAGGTAAAGATAGATCAAGATTGATGGGATGCAGTGTAGGCAGCATCCAGAAGAAAAATTATAGCAAATGCTTAAAATTAAATGCTAAAGTTCTCATGGATAATCCATCTGCCTGTGTTTAGTTATTAATCTCTATGTCATCAGAGTGAGGTACGAAAGCTTTACACAGCCCTTTATAATAGGGCTCCACACTACCTTTCTGATCTCATTTCTTCAAATTTGGAAGCTTGTAGTGAGGTTTTTAGTTTCATTAAAAATAGCAGAAGTTGGAGCTTACTTTTGTTTTAATCCAAGGTATAGGATGTGGAGCTATTTCAGATTGTCCACAGCAGTTAACTCTGGTTTACCTTGTGCTCTTACAGGGGCCAGATTTTGCCAGTTGCAGATAGTTTCAGCAATTGTGTGAAGTTTGGAATTTTGGGGACTTTTCATAAGACACACACACACACACACACACACACACACACACACATATGCGCTAGGGAGAGGTTGGGTGGGTTGTTGGTTCATTGATGGTTGTTGTTGTCTGTTGTTGGTTCTTGGTTATGGTTTGTTAAAAGGAAATGGCAAAAAGAAGAAATTAGACATCCTAGTAGCAAAGATTAAACTTGTTATAAGGAAACTAATCTCTCTAATCAGCAGTAAGTAGTCTAATAATGTCATAACTTTTGCACATCCGACTTTATTCAAGAAGCTCTTTCCTTTTCCCTTTCTTTTATTGGATGGTAGGGTTGGAAATGGTGGAAAAATAGGGGTGGAGATAGTGGAGAAATGAAGAGCCCATACAGTAACAACAGACAAACTACAGAAGGTAAAATAACTACTTCTGGCCTTATCTTCTTTTCAATAGATTCTCACTGTGGCAGTAGTAGCTCTCTGCTTTTCCAAAATAACTTAGTCCTCTCTCCCTTGATTAACTCCTTTCAGCTTTACTTGTCTGAAATACATTTCTGACCCAGTGTTAACAAGCACTTTGCTGGGGGTAACTGCAATGGTGTATCAAATAGGCCCCAAATGCACTAGATGAAAGTATCTTCCTCAGACGTTCATTCGTTTGTCAGGGGCATGTCTCTCATGTACGTGTGACACATGGTTCCGGGCTGAGTGTAACCAAGCTGCCATTTCCAGTTTGAACAAGTTTCACTACTCATGATGTAAAATAACTATAAAGTGAGAACACAGCAAACCTTTGTCTTATTTGTACACTGCTGACTAGAACTGAAAGCTGTAGCTACAATAAATGATACTCAATCCCACAGCAAAGACTACATGACTGATCATGACAGTCAAGTTAAAAGGCATAATATAAATTTTGATAAAAATTAATATGGCACACTTTTTACTAAACATTTACTAGCTCCTTTTGTACAAGATGGCCATTAGCAAATGGGTTTTTCTAACTGTATTTGGAGAATACGTGTTATGAAAACACATAGTTCAAGAGCTTTTCTTCCTCTGAATACTGATCATCTATAAATGCCTAATTATTTTCATGTTAGATAATGAATAGGCCCCAAAACAGATGATTTCACAATAAAATTTTAAACATATTGAATGGAAATGAAAATAATTAGCAGCATTGAAGATCTGTGAACATATTCTTTGAAGATATAATGCAGATAAATTATTTTCAATTCTAAGACAATTTAGAGGCATACGATTTTTCTTCCTTATTATTAAACATTTCCACCTATAATCATGGCTCTTACCCAACCTAAGGATTCTGCATTTATTTCTCCCATTCACTCTCAACTATCTATACCTATAAATTAATATTTGAGTGGAAAGTTTAAATTGGGATTTTTGTAATTATGAATATGTTTTAAAACAAAACTTGACTTATAATAAATGTGGGTAACTCAAAACATTTATTATCACAACAGAAGGGAAAAATCTCTATTAATGACAGAAAACACATATTGGACATAGGCATGCAAAAAATAGAAAAACAAAAACAAAACAAAACAAAACAAAACAAAACAAAAAAGCTAGAGGAATGTGAATCACAAAAACTCAGCTCAATTAGTTTTAGCAAATACATTCAGTATTAGTTACATCATTCTGTATACCATAAAAATCTTTGCAATTATATACAGAAAAGGCAAATTTCACATTTCAGACAGACAGAGTATGAGCAGATGCCCAAACTATCGGTACGGAAGGGTAGTCTGTGTGAAGTGCACAGCACGGAGAGGATTGAACAATGTCTGCCTACTGCTATTCTTCATAACACTAAAATCTGTCCATGACTGAGAAAATATGTCCTGAATATTTTTCTTCTAGATCACTAAAATCTTCTCCACTCTTTTTGTTTGAATTTTATTGTTTTTTGAATAATATGTAATAATATATGGATTTATAAAATTTATTCTAATACCACATTACACAATGTACAATTCTTCAATCTGGGTAATTGGCAAATCTATATTTTACTTTTTCTTTATGTCTGCAACTCTCAGTTGTCTCATTATTAATAATACATAAAATATACAAATTTATTAGTGTGAACTATAGTCCCTTTCTTGTGTTACAGAGAATCATTACTTACTCTTTTTATCTAGTGTTTTTTCGACAGAATTAGAAGGGACCTGATATCTAACCTCCCTTTATGCTCTTCATCAGGTGACTTTCTAAGATTTCATAACCCAATGTTCTACTACAATGGACTTCTCTAAGCTTCTACCTCACAAATGATGAGGCCTGAATGAAATTCCCTTGAATGTACAATGTAGTTACTAATTTACTTTTAACAGATTTGTGTAGGATTTATCTTTCAGTGCTAGAGGCCTTGCCTAGCATGTCTAACTATGGCTCTAAGTTCATTTTCAATACCAAAACCAGTACATCCCTTTCACAAACATCCTTGCAATGTTTTTTTTTTTTCGTTTATTGTTTTTTTTAACAAGTTGTCAATAGTCATTCTATTTGGAGTGGTAGGGAACATCATGCTTTTTTTTTAATCCATTGATGGCTAGTAATATTTTCAGTTTTCATGTATTTGTGATCAATTGCATTTATTCTTTTGAGAAATCACTATGAATATCATTTGCTTATTTTCCTTTTAAAGGATTTATTTATGTGTGTCTGTGTGTGTGTGTGTGTGTGTGTGTGTGTGTGTGTGTGTGTGTGCACGGACTCACATGCATACATCCTTATGGATATCTGGGGGAAATAAATGCAAACTCCTTTACACAGAAGGAGGATATGAACAGTAAAAATGGCAAGACATTAAAAGAATTGGATGTACATGTGAGGGAGGGATTTAATGTTTGATTATAAAATTTATCTCAAAAAGAGTGACTTGATGTGTGAATTGTTGAAGCATTAATAGATTCAGTCTCTGGGTGTAAAATCCTGTTAAATTTCTAAATTATATTTAAGAAATGTAGCCCTTTGAGAAGGGAAACTCTGAAACTGGACACATGTAAAGGTCAAAGTGGATAATGGCACTATCTGGGGATTTAAAAATATCTATGATGCACATTGGACATAGGACGTTGAAGAATCAAGATGGCACTGAACTGGAGGCTACCTACTTGTAATATCCAAAGGTACTATGCAAACTCCTAGGCAAGTAAAAAATCGATATCCCTACCTTGTTGCCGTTGAACCACAACAATGTCTATCCTTGCAAGACACACAAGAGCACAATTGTGGCATTTATATCTCAGGGGAAATAAAAAAATCCTGCCTACCTGAACTTAAGGCTCACTCAGTGGAAGAAACCTATGTCTAATACTGTAAACATAAGCAAGATGTGGCTGGAGACATCACAGAACCTAGAGAACTTACTACTTCATTTTCCTAAATCAATATATTTTCTAACTGTATTCTAAATGCTCATCCTTCTACTCACAGATATGTGTTACTCTTGCCCCTCCATCAAAGGTACTTCTTTTTTTTCAGCAGACAATGAGGCTTATACAGAGATGAACAACTGATGAAAAGGTGGATAGTAAGTGACCATGAGATGCTTAAATACATCTGATAGCTCTAAAACACCATCTCTATTCCTAAGTCTCAGGAGAATGGCAGTAAGAAAGTGAATTGATTGTAAGGGCCAGAGGACAAGGACATAGCTGTCAGTATTTTCTAGATATAGGAGGGAAGCAATACCCATGAAAATTTTAGCAATATGGATGATGAGATATGGCCTGCTTAATGAACACAAGGTTACATACCAATATGGGTGGGAAAAATTTCCAAGGCACCACTGATAGAGGAAGAGCTAAAACCATAAGTGGCTGCTGAGAAAAACTCTCTCAAAAAACTAGCATATCATATGACCTTTGGCCATATGTTAATAATATACTTTAACACACATGCACAAATACATAATTTTGGTGTTTTATAAGTGTCGTGCATGAAAACTTTACAACCACAAATCTCATTTTGCACAAATCATATATACCATTGAAAACATTACATAGGAGGGGTTTGAAGGAGAGTAATAGGGAGGGACTGGAGGAAGAGAAGGTAGAGTGGAAAGAGGTTTAATACTATTTCAATTAAAAAGATTTAATTTCCTACTCAAGGAATACCAGGAGCCAAGCCCCAGCAGAGGTGCTTCTTCTTGGTCCTTCTTAAGGCAGCAGAGGGGGTAAGACTTTGTCTTACAGAAAAAATTAGGGTTGCTGGATAATAAAAGTTTTACTTATCTAAATCTAAGTTACTAGGCTAATATAGCTGACCTGCCTTCTATGTTCCTCTGAAGCCAGAGACTGCAGTCTCAGGCATTTACCATCTCATCCTAAAACAGCAGGAGATTAAGTAAAGGATTAGTTACTAGAGCCTTTTCCCTATTGTCCAGATGCCTCTTGCTTGTTAGTCTAGGGGGAAGTAGGAGCAATAAACTTCTATTGAGCCAGGAGAAGAGAATAACACTTGCAGAAAGAAAAACTTCTACATAAGTGAATATGCATAATCTCACATAAATTCATACATGTATCATCATTCATATTTTCACACAGTCATCTGGGCCCAGATTGCATGCATTCTCATAATTTCATACTTACACAAACATAAACACACATTCTCACAATTACATACTTACACACACATCCATACTTACATATGCATATGGAGCAAAAGACCAAGCACCGGTGCAGAAAGAATTCACTCATTCTGGATGAAAGATGGACTACAATATTTATTGCATTGAGAAGGAAAAAGCTTCCACCCTTTCAA
>BDUI01025450.1:0-19646 GCA_002335545.1 Apodemus speciosus | reverse complement strand
CTTGGCAGGAAGTGGCGTCTGCTAAATTCTTCTTGTCACCCGGCAAGTGGTCTGCCAAGGAGTGGATGGCGGGAGTCATCCACTGAAAGGTCCCCGCGGGTGTAATTCAGTGACAGAGCACTTGTCACCCATGAAAAAGGCCTGGGTTGACCCCCTGGCACCCCACCTCCCCCACCCGAAAAACTATATTATACTAAAAACTAGTTTGTCGGTCTGGGTTATTRTATCACTACACACCAACCATTCTGTAACCTCAATGGTGCTGTTCCACGTTGGAAAGGAGGCAAAAGCAACACTTTTGTTAGATGTACAAGCTAAACGACTGAGGCCAGCACCCAAGGTTGGCAAGAATGGGTACTACCAGTTTTAGAAGTTGGTGCTTATTCTATAGTCAATATTATATTCTATATGGAAAGAAAACTCCCTCCCAGATACACTTGTTTATTTCAAGAATAAACAAGTCATTTCATTCTGACAATCACTATATCAGAATCAGTGTTTAYCCTGAGTTTATATTTAAAAACAGGACTATCTAAAGGCACAGGGATTGCAGATAAGAAATGAACCTGGAGTCAACTCAAATGATTCGTGGCAGTTTGAAARCTCTAGAGAATTTTACCGCACTCAACAGAAATTTATAATGAAGTTGGGCAAAGCTATTTCAATAAAAATTTTCAACAGTAGAAGTACTTAAAAGCAGCTAGAACAGACCCTAAAGACACAAAGTACTGGAGACCACTGCAATTTGCTGCTTTTGTTGTTAACTGGGAGTGCTGTGACTCTCCAGAAAACTGTTTGCTTGTTTACTGTTTATGTATGTTTTGTTTTTCTGTGTAGCTCTGTGTTTTGTTTTTCTGTGCAGCTCTGGACTCTACCTGTAGGCCAGGCTGGCTGAAACTCACAGGCATCCATCTGCCTCTGCCTCCCAAGGCATGCACCACCACACATGCACGTGGCTCAGTAAACTTATTTAAAGGTTTTCTATCTCTTGAAATTAAGACAAATAAAAATTCTTTACTCTTTTACGAGTGGAGATACTATGCCGACMATCTAGTTCACCCAGGAGAATATGCAGGAGTTAATAAAGCCAGAAACCTAACAGGATTATTGATCACGGTGTTACCAAAGTGGAAGTATTTTCCTCCCCTTCTCAAAGGCTGTACAGATGTAAATAAAACAATTTCCAAGATTAAATTAGGGGTAGGTGTCGCTTCTTCCCCCAAACAGAGCTTTYTGACAGCCAAAAGGCTCAAACCTGCAGGGCAAAGCAGCCACAAAAAATGAAGTGAAAACTCCTAGCTAAATAAAAACCAAAYGCCCTGCTGAACAACATTAGCTACAGGAAGATGGGACTCTTCAACAAATCAAGTGGCTACACTTATCACTATAGAGGCAGAGACCTGTGGACCTGATTTTGAAKTTTTAGCAAGTTTTGGCAGGCTAGTGGTTCTTTCCCTTCTTCAGTGTTTGATCTGTTCTCTGATTGGTCCCATGATTTGCATACTCATATTCAGCTAATCAGAGCCTAGCTGTTTTCCATAAATGTGGGCCTCCTGGGCTTTATCAGTCAGAGTTCTCCAGAGGAATACAACTGATAGGCTCTGCGTGCGGACACACACACACACACACACACACNGAACTCAGAAATCCGACGGCCTCTGCCTCCCAAGTGCTGGGATTAAAGGCATGTGCCATCACCGCCTAGCTGRTGTTAATGTTTTAAAATAATCATTTAAATAACAGTATTTATAAAAAACTACCAAGTATTACTGAGTATAGTGAACAGTTTGTAATCCCAGCTTCTCAGAGGCTGAGGCTGGAGAATATAAATTCATGGTCTGTCCAAGCTATAGAGTTGCTAAGACCAGCCTGGACAACTTAAMCCCCATTTTTCACAATAAAAAGTTTGAAAAGGTGGGTGTGGGGTGTCTGAGATATGCCTCAGAAGACCTGCCTAGCATACATCCTGAGTCCAAAGGTTCAGTCACCAGTACCACCAAAATTAAAAATAACAAACCCAGACTTCCATATAGCCGCCCCCCCCCCCACACACACACACAAAGCTGGTGCTGAGTAGATGCTGCCCTCTCTAGTTTACTTACAATCTCACCCCTGCCTGCCCAGTCTATTACCTGGTCTCTGAAGGCATTTGATATACAGATGCTTATATAGACAGTTAACTGGCAAAGCCTACTTGTTTTAACAAGCAATTATTATTCTTTGGGAAATGTAAGTTAGCCAGTCATGGTAGTATGAGCCTAAAGCCTGCCTAATTCCAGCACCAGAGAGGCAGAGCCAGGTGTATCTCTTGAGTTTGAGGCCAGTCTGGTCTACAGAGCTAATTCTAGTATAGTCAGGGTTAAACAGAGAAACCCTGACTCGAAAATAAAAACAACCAACCAACCACATAAATAAATAGAACTTTTTTTTTTTTTTTTTTTTTTTGGTTTTTCAAGACAGGGTTTCTCTGTGTAGCCCTGGCTGTCATCGCACTCACGAGATCCACCTGCCTCTGCCTCCCAAGTGCTGGAATTAAAGGCGTGCGCTACCACCGCCCGGCAAGTAGAACTCTTTTGTTTGTTTTTTTGTTTTTGCGAGATAGGGTTTCTCTCTCTGTGTAGCCCTGGCTGTCCTGGAACTCACTTTGTAGACTGGGCTGGCCTCGAACTCAGAAATCCGCCTGCCTCTGCCTCCCAAGTGCTGGGATTACAGGCGTGCGCCACCACCGCCCGGCAAGTAGAACTCTTAAAAGGAGTTAACACTACTTTAGCAGATCAACAGCACACACTCACCATGTTCAAGGTCCTGGGTTGAGTCCCAGCTCAGAGAATGGTGGTAGCRATATGAAAAGTGATATGTATTTTTAAACTGTGACTAAAATTATCTCAACTTATCCCCTACTTACCCTTTGGGATGGCCACTAAATTTGTCACAGAGTATAGTAACGCGGTTGACTGAGCCACAGCCATGAAAATGGGCTTCCAGCTCTTCTGCTGTGGCACCGTAGTCCACCTGAGGAAAGGAGCACTTAACAAGAACTGGGAAAACTTGACGTGAACAGGTAACAAAGTAATAAAAACAATGTCCCCCTAAAACCCAAAGCAGATTCTCCCTTAATACATACATTGCCAACGTAGATAGAACGGGCATCGGCCTCCATCTTCTCCTCAAGAGACATGATCACTGGGCCAGCTTTTAGAGGAAATAAAAATTACTTTAAGCAAGCACATTTCCTGCCGGATCAATACATATACATTTTCACCATCAGGCTAAGATTTTGGTATACTTCTACTATAGCAATTACCTAGAACAGTGCCCAGCACATAGTAGGTTTCAATATACATTAGAGAAACTACCTCTTAAAAACCATAGAAAACACTGTTAAGATTTTACATTTCTCAAGTCGAGTCTCTACTTAGCTTTGGCTGAAATGCCTCAGAGTGAAGAAAACGGAATGGACTCAAATCTGACATTTTTAAAGAACTCCCTCACAGCCATCAGTCATCTCCTAAGTCCTAACTGAAGGGTTTCTACCTAAAAAGTGTTTACGACTTGAAGGTCAAATGCCAGCTGGTAATCGCCACAAGAAGGGTACAAACTAAGAACAAAGAGAAACACATTTATAAATGAGACAAAGGAAGGCACAAGACTATTGCCACCAAAACGGCTTGTGTCTAACAAAGGTCAGTGGAACACATAATGGACTATGAACCACAGCACCTGCCCAGAAAAATTGCTCAGTCGAGCAGCTTCAAGGTCCCGAGCCTCTAATGCCACGCCGCGGTCTTCCCCCACCACCGTATCAACCAAAGACCCGGACTGTTCGTGCATGAGGCGATTTACTCACCATTGCCTGGGGGTGGACTCATATTCATCTGCTTCTCTACCTCGTTTTGTAGCTCCTTTAGCTTCTCAGCCTCTTCCTCCATCTCCCTGACTCGAGCTTTGATCGCTTCTAGCTCCTACAATGAATGAGCAGGCCATGCAGTTAACCAGACGCAGGGGCTGTGCCGTACATTTTGTCTGGGCCCGGACACAGCCGTGCTCGGCCATTTCCCTTGCCTCGTGCGAGGGTCGTGATTGAAATAGAAAATGAATTTAATAAAAAAAAAAAAAACACACGCGGAAAAGTAAAAAGAGCCAATTTACCTTCTCTAGAGCCTCCCGAGGCACCCATGATGCCCCATCAGGCCGCTCACGAACGGCCTCGGCCCGCCACCAGCCACGTTATTCCCCGCCCAACCCCACCCCCCGCCTGCCTGCCTCCTGCCCGTGCTCTGGGCCTCCCATGACCTGGCCCGCTCGCTCGGCCTCCTCCCCTCACCGGGTCCTCAATGGCGCCGTCGCCGGGGTCGGCCTCAACCAGTCCCGGCTCTTCCTCCTCCTCCTGACTGCCGGGGGCTCCCGAGCCGGGCCCAGGACCCGGAGCTCCCGGAGGGGCGCGGGGCCGGGGCGGCTCCTCTTCGGGCTCGGGCTCCGGCAGCAGCTCCCCAGGCTCCAGCTCCTCAGACTCCAGGCCGTTCCCGTAGTCCCCTGCGCCCCCCGGGTCCCCCTCCCCGGCCTCCCCACCGGCCCCGGGCACAAGATGGCGCCGCCGCCCCGGCCCGGAGCCCCGACCGCCCGCAGCCCCCGCTGCTGCTGCCGCCGCCGCCGCCGCCGCCATCGCCGCTCAGACTGGGGCCCGCCGCTCGGCGATTGGAGAACTGAGCCGGCCACGCCGAGGATTCATTAGTCAGTCAGCCTGCCCGTTACCCTATGCTCGAATACTATTGGAGAATTCTACCTGGCAATCAAACAGGATCCCACCTCTAAGGCGGGTCACTATGCCAAAATCTCTGAACCCGGTAGGTGAAATATGCCTGTCAATCAACATACCCCACCTCCTGTCTAGTCCTTAGGTAATAATACGCCCTCACTGTGACGACTTTCCGCTTATCCTCCGCCCATGGGCGGGCCCACAACATGGAGGATGCTCCGCAATTGGCCCCTGACTTGGTGAAGTGAAAAGGACCAATCTTCCAAACGCCTCACCGAAGTGGCCCATTCTTGGATGCCGATTGGCTTATGGGATTCGACGTGCAGACACCCGTTGTGCGACAGGTGAACCTTGTTCCTGAAAGGGTTGTCTGGCTTAATGCTAGAGGATTCCTAGGCTGGGTGTGGTGGCCTATGCCTTTAACACCAGCGCTCTGAAAGTGGAGGCAAGCGGATTTCTGTGAGTTCAAACCCAGACTACTCTACAGAGTGAGTTCCCAGGACAGTCAGCACTAAAAAAAAAAAAAAAAAAAAAAAAAAAAGGATCAACAAATTTCACTAATCCTCACTCAGACTTGGAGTCGTGTCCCGTTGTTCTGCATAGGTGATTGCTTTAGACACTTATTCAGTCTTTTTTTACTCTAACTTGTTACAACATCCTCTTTTTCCTGGCCAGCTTAAGTGTCAAAATTCCTTACTGTAGCCTTAGGGCTAGTTTGCAAGTGTCGTCTCCATACTTCTCATTCTCCCATTCTCCGGGTTTACCTGAGGGTCACAGATTTAGCCCTTCGTGTGCAGTTTCTCCTAAACCAGACCACCTCAGTAAGCATGCCTTCCACCAGCTTTCCCATTCTATCTTGAGACAAGTGGGCCTATTTCCACTGCACATTCTGTTTCTACTTAACCATTCTGTGCTGCTTTCTAACTAGGTGGAGTGCCTGCAAACAAGGGGTCAAGTCCTGTTTATATTTGTAGCCATAAGTGGTGATACACTTAGCAGAGTACACATGTGTGATTATTGGGTGACTGCAACTTCTAGGTGTAATTTCCTAGCTTCCAACCCCCTTTGAAGACCCCAGAGGAAATTCTCCATGCAGGTTCTCAAGACAGCTCTGCACCTTCAAATAACCATAAGGATCTGGCCCTGGAGAAGGGAGTATGATACCCATTCCAGAAATCCCACACATTTATAGAAATTAAAGAACAGTAGAGATAAATCTGCAAGAGGACTTTTTGTAGACAGACCAAACTACAAGTCTGTGGGGTAGAATCATACAAACACAACCAGAAAGGTTAACTTGGTTGCAACAGGGGAGTGGGACAAAGGGGAATCTCTTTAAGCAAAGCAAATCAGAAGCATGGCTCATTACACCCCACTGTTGCATTCCTTACCTCAAAATCTTGGGAGCTGGAAGTAGAGTCATACTGTTGCTGAGGATTCATCTGAACTAAAGTTGATCACCGAAGTCAGGCGACTTTGGAAGTAAGTTCCAAAGAAAGGTCTCTTATACTGATTCCAACCAATTCAAAATTTGAAGGGTTTGCTGGCACCTAATTTAAGCAAGGTTAACTACGGGTCTGTGGTGATGGTGTTGCTCCGAGACAGGATCTCACTGACTGACTGGCTGGCCTGAAGTTCAATTTATAGTCTAGGCTAACCTTAATCTCACACAGCCACGCCCACCTCTGCCTCCTAGACTCTGTGATTAAAGGTGTGTGCTGCCATGCCTATCTAGTAAAAAGATACCCTTTGCAAAACCATATTCCCCTAAATCCTTTTGATTTAATTTTGTTGTTTGATACAGGATCTCTGTGTAGCCCTGGCTTTCCTTGAACTCTCTCTGTAGAGCAGCCGGGCCTCAAACTCAAAAGATCTGCCTGCCTCTAGCTCCAAATGCTGGGATTAAAAGCATGCGCCACCACCATTGCCTGTCTGTTGTTTTTGAGACAGGGCTGTATTTTGTAGTCTGACCTTAAACCTGAGCCCCTCCTCCCTCAGCTTCCTGAGGYGATTACTTTTTCAGCATCAAGACACACACATGTAATCTTAGCACTGAGAGATAAAGCAGGAAAACATCCAGGAGTTCCAGGCCAGTCTGCACAGTGAGTTGCTAGAGCTACACGCCTTTAATCCCAGCACTGGGAAGGCAGAGGCAGGTGGATCTCTGTGAGTTTGAGGCCAGCTGGTCTATAGATCCAAATTCCAGGACAGCCAGGCCACAGAGAAACCTTGTCTCAAAAGCCACAGGAGTTCTTGGTGTTCTTACAGAGGACCTGAGTTCAGCACCCATCAGCACCCACATGCTCACTCCACCTCTAAGTTCAACTCTATTAAATTCCACACCTTCTAACCACACTAACACACATGCATATACTCTCTCCCACACACATATACATTTTTTTAAAATCTTTAAAAACAAAATACCCTACAGAGCTAGGTATGATAACATAACCTACTCCTGAATTCCTAGCACTTGGTGGGTGGGGAAGCAGAATCATCAGTTCAAGGCCAGCCTCACTTATATAGGAAAGCTGCTAGCCTGAGCTACATGAGACCCTGTCTCAAAGGAAAGGGGGGGGGGTTGGGCCGGGCCCAGAGACAGGTGGATTTCATTGAGTTCAAGGCCAGCCTGGTCTACATAGTGTTTCAGGACGTAGTGAGCTACACAGCTACAGAGGATCCCCAACCCCCAACCCCCTTCTGCGTTCTTACATTTTATTTTTTATTTTTTTATTTTTTATTTTTTATTTTTTTGGTTTTTCGAGACAGGGTTTCTCTGTGTAGTCCTGGCTGTCCTGGAACTCACCCTGTAGACCAGGCTAGCCTCGAACTCAGAGATCCACCTGCCTCTGCCTCCCAAGTGCTGGGATTAAAGGCGTGCGCCACCACCGCCCGGCGTTCTCTTACATTTTTAATGAGGCTTCTAAAAATATGTAAAACTTTTATTATTTCACTGGNGAAGTCAGGCGACTTTGGAAGTAAGTTCCAAAGAAAGGTCTCTTATACTGATTCCAACCAATTCAAAATTTGAAGGGTTTGCTGGCACCTAATTTAAGCAAGGTTAACTACGGGTCTGTGGTGATGGTGTTGCTCCGAGACAGGATCTCACTGACTGACTGGCTGGCCTGAAGTTCAATTTATAGTCTAGGCTAACCTTAATCTCACACAGCCACGCCCACCTCTGCCTCCTAGACTCTGTGATTAAAGGTGTGTGCTGCCATGCCTATCTAGTAAAAAGATACCCTTTGCAAAACCATATTCCCCTAAATCCTTTTGATTTAATTTTGTTGTTTGATACAGGATCTCTGTGTAGCCCTGGCTTTCCTTGAACTCTCTCTGTAGAGCAGCCGGGCCTCAAACTCAAAAGATCTGCCTGCCTCTAGCTCCAAATGCTGGGATTAAAAGCATGCGCCACCACCATTGCCTGTCTGTTGTTTTTGAGACAGGGCTGTATTTTGTAGTCTGACCTTAAACCTGAGCCCCTCCTCCCTCAGCTTCCTGAGGYGATTACTTTTTCAGCATCAAGACACACACATGTAATCTTAGCACTGAGAGATAAAGCAGGAAAACATCCAGGAGTTCCAGGCCAGTCTGCACAGTGAGTTGCTAGAGCTACACGCCTTTAATCCCAGCACTGGGAAGGCAGAGGCAGGTGGATCTCTGTGAGTTTGAGGCCAGCTGGTCTATAGATCCAAATTCCAGGACAGCCAGGCCACAGAGAAACCTTGTCTCAAAAGCCACAGGAGTTCTTGGTGTTCTTACAGAGGACCTGAGTTCAGCACCCATCAGCACCCACATGCTCACTCCACCTCTAAGTTCAACTCTATTAAATTCCACACCTTCTAACCACACTAACACACATGCATATACTCTCTCCCACACACATATACATTTTTTTAAAATCTTTAAAAACAAAATACCCTACAGAGCTAGGTATGATAACATAACCTACTCCTGAATTCCTAGCACTTGGTGGGTGGGGAAGCAGAATCATCAGTTCAAGGCCAGCCTCACTTATATAGGAAAGCTGCTAGCCTGAGCTACATGAGACCCTGTCTCAAAGGAAAGGGGGGGGGGTTGGGCCGGGCCCAGAGACAGGTGGATTTCATTGAGTTCAAGGCCAGCCTGGTCTACATAGTGTTTCAGGACGTAGTGAGCTACACAGCTACAGAGGATCCCCAACCCCCAACCCCCTTCTGCGTTCTTACATTTTATTTTTTATTTTTTTATTTTTTATTTTTTATTTTTTTGGTTTTTCGAGACAGGGTTTCTCTGTGTAGTCCTGGCTGTCCTGGAACTCACCCTGTAGACCAGGCTAGCCTCGAACTCAGAGATCCACCTGCCTCTGCCTCCCAAGTGCTGGGATTAAAGGCGTGCGCCACCACCGCCCGGCGTTCTCTTACATTTTTAATGAGGCTTCTAAAAATATGTAAAACTTTTATTATTTCACTGGRCAGTGCTGACATAAGACTTGAAGCCTTATGCTATTTTTAAAGACTTACTATTTTTCTATGTATGTATATGTGTGCTTGTGTGAATTTATGTGTAGCACGTACATGTAGGAGCCCACAAAAGCCAGAGGGGATCAGATTCCCGGGAACTGGAGTACAGGTAGTTGTGAGCTGTTCTACGGGTGCTGAGATGTGAACCAGGTCCTCTGTAAGAGCGTAAGCACTCATAATGCTTCGCTCTCTGTCCAGCCTTTCCTGACTATTTTAGAAAGAGCCTGGTATCTTCTGGTGTGGTCTGACCTAGCTTGCATTAACTTCCTAGATCAGAAGTGAGGTAGCATTTGAATGTGAAAGGGCTTCTACCAGGCTGCTTCATTTCAGTTTTGACTGGATCTTTAAAACATTTTGTTCATGTGTGGGTCTATGTTCTGGTGCCCACAGAAAGCAGAGGTGTTTATAATCTCCTGGAGCTGGAGGTCTGAACTACCTGACACGGATCCTAGGATCTGAACTCCTCTAATTCAAGCAGCAAGTGCTCTTAACCAATAGCCATTTCTCTAGGAGCTCAGCTGATTAGCTAACTTTCATTTTTTCTTTTTACACTTATTTATTTGAAGGGAACATGTGTCATGGCACTTGTGTGAGGGAAGAGGACCACTTGCCAGACTCAGTAGACCCTGTCCCGTCCAAGCCTGAACTCGGATTGCCAGGCATGGTGGCAAGCACTGTTACCCACTGGGTCATTTTACCAACCCAGTGAGTGTCTAGTTTTTTGATAAAGGGTCTGCCTATGTAGCCCTGGCTGGCTTACGACTCACTGTTTAGACAGATCAACCTCTACTTTCAGTGGCCTGTCCCACCCCTCGGATGTTGAGATTGTAAGTATATACATACACCCATCACTGGGCTTGCCTGGCTAACTTTTTATCTGAAAAACTTGCTTTCAGTTGCTCTGTCAGATGCTTATACTTCCTACCTCCCACCAATCCAAAATACTGACAGCAGGGTGGACAAAACCTACCCACCAAACAAAACCACAAATGGTATCTTCGTCTGCTCTTGCTGACGTCTTCATTTAAAGCGGGAGGTTCACACAGATAAAGTGTTAGTCTTCACACTGTCACATACTATTTTCTAACTTATAGGAGTTTTATAGGAAATTACAAAAATGTTTACATGCTAATAGATATCTTCAATTATACCATAATTCATGGTTTTCCTTGTCATCTTGGACATGAGGGCTTCCATGACCATTTGATTTAAAATTAGAGTATCTACATATTTCTACCCTTGATCTTCTTACTTAAAAATATCTATAGATGAGGTCTCATACATAGGTCAGTCAGGCTGGCCTTGAACTTGCAGAGCTGCCTGGCGGCTGCCTCCCTAACACTGTGATGAAAGGTGTGTGTCACTTGCATCTTTCCTCATAGTATTTACTGCTTTCTAACATAGTTATGAGAGTTCTTTTTTGATCCCCTACTGGGGTGTAGGAGCGACGTGTGAGCTGAGCTGTAGCTTCCCATTCTCTTTGCCTGTGAGCCTAGAGCTGTATTAAATACGCAGAAAATATTTGAACATTTTCTCTAGAGTTGAATGATGAGTGAGGAGCGGCCATGTATCCATTATATTATGCTTTCTGGTCAAAATCTGTTGTCCCTGTGTGTGTGTGTTGAGCAGGATCTCATATAAGCCACAGTGGCACCAAGCCTGCCTCTTATTTCCTAAAGGCTGGAATTATAAACTGGCAGCACCACATTCAGCTTTGGGTTGTGTTTTTATTATTTATTGGCTATTGATTGGTTATTTATTATTATTTTATGGTTATTCCCCATAACCACATTTAAGGCTGTTTGGTTTTTTTGTTTTGTTTTGTTTTGTTTTGAATTTTCAAAGACTTCAGCCAGACCTGGTGGCACACACCTGGAATCTCGACACTGAGTCTGAGGCCAGACTGGGCAACAAGCTACAAAAAGAAAAATCAAAGAAAAAGCAAACAAAAACTTGATGAAGAATATGATGTACCCAACTGAAGGAAACTGTAGGGTTTCAGTTTTGTTCTTTCTCCTGACATGAGTCTTACCTTGCTGGCTTGGAGCTGACTCTATATAGTCGCAGCCAGATCTACACTTAAAGTCCTGCTCCTGAGGTGTGAGAGATTTACAGCATGAGCAAGGACTACCCCAAGCCAACCTCTCTACCCCCCTCAGTGGTCAGAAACTGTAACTAAGTGTGGCCCAACTTTATTAAAAGTACCATCTGGATGAGTCGCATTTACACAGAACTATATAAAGAAAACAGTCATCTGTCCATTTGGATTACTGAAACTTAGTAATCAGACCACTACAAAGGAACWTATTAGCCTTAATTATGAGGCTGATAGACAAAGCTAAGGCCTTCTGGATCCCCACTTGGTATTTCTAAGTGGACAGAGATATAAACTATTCTATTTGCCATCAATTCTGTCACAAAGTATCTTTTCAAAAAACTCTGCCTTCCGAGTAACTATACAGCTTTGAATCTCACTGTTTTCCAGATTGCTTTGACTGCCAAGAAACTCATAGCTGAGTTCACAGCCTAGCTTTTGTATTTGAGAATATTACTTAAGAACAACCTCAAGCCGGGCGGTGGTAGTGCACGCCTTTAATCCCAGCACTTGGGAGGCAGAGGCAGGCGGATTTCTGAGTTTGAGGCCAGCCTGGTCTACAGAGAACCGCCAGGGCTACACAGTGAAACCCTGTCTCAAAAAACAAAACAAAACAAAACAACAACAACAACAAAAAAACCCAGACAAACAAACAAAAAACCCACAAAACAACCTCCATGCACTAACTACCCCTTTGCTTTCTATCATTTGTTTAGAGACAAGGTCTCATGAAGCCTTGACCTCCCTGTATACCTGGGTGGTCCACCTTCCTATCTACCTGACTACTGCGACTGCAGTTGTTTGCCACCACAGCAAGCCGGGATATTTGAGGAGGGGGTGGTTGTGTGTAGGGGCTTCAGATGTCCCTACCATATGTGCCTACGCCTTCTGGAGGACAGAGCTGGTATAGAGTTCTTAGGTTTGGGTATTTGGCCAGGGGTGGGGTGGGTGTGGTTTTTGTTTTGTTTTGTTTTGTTTTGTTTTGTTTTGTTTTAACCTCAATTCTTTCTTTCCCCAAACCCTCTAACTCCAATTGTTCCCCTTAGCAAGGTCATGGTCATAAGAAATGACTGGCTTAAGGAAAGTGTTAAAACCCAGGCTGTACAGTATAGAAGTCACAAAACCCTGTTCAGTACTTCTCATTAAATTTCTGGGCTTTATTTATTTATTTTTAATACGACCATTACATATTACACAAAAATAAAAGTCAAATGAACTTGGCATTTATAAATTATTAAATAAAAATACAGGAATATATATTTATATTTATAGAGCTTTTTCTCTTCTAAACTAACCAAATCTGTTCTCCTGCCGTTTATGATTTAAAAAAGTAAAATAGTATATGTATGYCCTAGTGTAAGTGGGGAGTGGGATTGGTAACTGCAGGACTGAGTGCCCACTTCCGCTCTTGCCTTGGCCTAAGCAAAGTCCCTATTTGTCCCTTTGGGCTTTGGGGAGTGAGAACATCCTCTCCACCTACTTAATATCTGAAAAATTATATCCATTTCCCTCATTTAAAAAATGAAATGGATTTAAAGGTTGGGAGCCATACTCAGCCTTCTTGGCCAAGAGCTAATCCCAAGGAACTATATGGCTCTAAAAGACAGTCCCTGGTTTTCCCTGACAGAAGAGTCTCTGGGTTTCCACTGGCCCTTAAAAGGAAGGGCAAAACAGGTCGCAACTCTCCACTGTGGTCCCGTTTAAGCTAAGCTTCTGGGGATCCAGACCAAGACCAACCCTTTAGCCCATCATCACACAGCCTCTCCTCCCACCTGTCTGAGGGCTTGAGAGCAGAGCCTGTTGGTAACCTGACCCTGGTTCCCCTGCTCCTGTTTGCTAAAGGCCCCCAGGAATGCTATCTCGGGTAGGTGTCCATGGAGCACGGGCTCCAGATGGAGCTGATGGTCTAGTCAGTGGTTTTCTAACGTCTTTCAGCAGCAAAGCCCTTACCACAAATAAATCTTACCCTGAACCCCGATACGTAAGACAGCTACAAGGGGAGCTGTTCTGTCTGAGGGCAAACTGTCCAGGCCCTCCACCCCTCATGTCCCTAAGGACTCCTGAGGCAACCCTAGGGCACTTTGGGGCCCTGCCAAGCAGTTTGAAAACCACTGGCCTAGTTTGTCCTGAGCAAGTCAGAGCCTCCCACTCCAACTGCTTGCCACAGGCAGCTCTGAGTGTCTTAGCTCGTCACTTCAAAACAGACCGACTGGCACATGCAGTCTCCCACGTCCCCCATAGACACTGTTAAAAAGTGCAACCTTCTCTCAAAAGCAAAAGTCTGGACTAAAACACCTGAGGCCATTTTGGTCCCACTTTCTAGCAAGCATAATTGATGCCACATTCTAGGACCGAGTGAAGAGGCGAGCGAGGCAGCTGTGGCCTAGCCAAGCYGGTCAGCGCTTGCTCCCTCGCTCGGGATAGGCAGGTAGGGTTCTAGAGCACTGGGAACGGAGTCGGCATTAAAGAGCAGCAACGTTAGCACCTTGGGAAGTGCAGCAGTGAGGTCTGGCTCAGGGCATGCATTTGGAGTGACTAATTTCTCCCTCAGAAGAAGCTAGAGTCTGGATTTGTTCTAGAGGACTGGACTGTGAGTTCTAACGTGACCATCTTCAGAGACTCAAGTGTTGACAACACAACCTATGCAAAGAGCATGACTTCAAAAGAAAACGTGTTAGGTGGTGGCAGGTACTCTAGAACCCATATCCCTGGCCCCTGATAAAGCAGTGCCAATCCCACCACACAGAACAGGCCAGTCAAGGAGTACCTGTCCCCATCACTCCCAAGGGCCTCAGAGCTAGAACGGTCCTCTCAGGCAGCAATCGGCAGTCTCACTGAGACAGCTCAGGAACTAAGCTGACTCTAGATCAGCATTTATGCCCGTATCTTCTAAAGAAAAATTAGAGCCCCAATTTTGAGTTTCAGCTGGATAGAGAGGTCCTAGACACAGGCAACACTTCAGGCACCCTTGTGCCGCCATTGGAGGGGAAGGTGACAGGCAAATCCAACTACCAACGCTTCTCCCCATCCAGGCTCCACAGCCTTACCCTTTGTCAGCCCGGGTGCGCAGATGCACACAACAGGGTGATGAAGAACAAGGCCAGCTGCAAAACTCTTCTCTCCAAAGCCCTGCCAACAACCTTCAGCAGTCCCAGAGCCCTAGTCTAGATACAGTGTTCCTCCCTCAGCCTGGAGGAGTAAGGTCAAGGGGGGGGGGGGGCAGAGGGGAGAAGGGCAGTGAACTGGCCCTTGTTCTTGCCACCACAAGAAGGAATGTTTTCTCTAAGTACCCCATCACCAGAGTCGACAAACAGCCCAGCATGCACATGAGCATGCCTGCATGTGCACATGCACAGGTGTGCCCGTGCAGCCCACAGCCACCACCATTTCATCCAGTCACCTGATCACCAAGCTTCCATTCCAAAGGAGGTGAAGTCTAGGCTCCCTAAGTCCCATTCATCTAGTAGAGACACAGATCTCTTAAGTAAGTTCCCCGTCCTTGGAGCTACAAGCCACGTTCCGGGTAGTTGTGTGCCCACGATGTGAGCATGATTCCTCCCACCTCCCCCCGGGCCGTGGGATGACTCCACCCTTTGGGTTCCTGGCCTTGAAACATTCCTTAATGTTTCCAACTCATTCTCCCTGCCACCTGCCTGGCATGCTTGGCTCCCACACTGGTGGCTCCCACACACACTACCTTCCCTTGCCTTTCTCTGTTCCGTGACCATCCAGTTTCTTCCAAGGGCATTCTCTCCTGTTCCAGCTCTCCTGGCCCCTAGCCACACCTAGCCCCACCTGGCCCTAGACTTTCTCACTTGCTAGCAAAAAAGGCCCCTACAGTTACCAGGGCCCCCAGTGCCACAGCCCCCGTCAGCACTGTCCTCACTGATGCCCAGTTCCCCTCCCGCAGACGCCGCGCCTCCTCCAGGGCCCCGTCCCCGTATAGAGCTGTGAACTCCGCCTGTGGGAGAGAAGGGAAGTAGAGAAAGGAGAGAGGGGTATCAGGAAAGGATAGTAGAGAGAGGAGGGGAGGAAGAGTTCCAGTTCCATCCACCGTGAGCACTGCCCCCATACCCAGCCGCTCCAGCCAGAGCTCTACTTCTCAGAAGCCCCCCCCCCGCCCCCCCCGGCTCCTCTGCACTGTCTACATGAAGTCAGCCCCACCCCTTCCATGGCAATACCGTTCCGTTCAGAACTGGCATGCTTTCTTAAGGCTTGCCTGGCCACCCGCCCCTGACTGACCCCACCACCCACGCTATGTGCTTAGGGGTCACAACTTTTCTCTGAAGGCTCTCTGTTTATAAAACTCTATCCGGTCTTCTGCTTGGGACCCTGAAACCCACCCAGCGATTACTGCATGGCAGCCCTGGAGAACTGTTAGCTGGATGCTCTCAGTCTGATTCAACTTAAATAGGGGAACTCAGCCCTTCCCAGCACAACCCCAGTCTCCCATCAGAGGCCCCATTTTCCCATGAAGACCAACTTTGCAGAGGGATGCGGGAGAGCAGCGATTGAGAAGCCTCTTACCCAGCCCCCACTGCTGTGGATCCAGTCGGCCAGGCGTGTTTCCAGGTAGGCCACCATCCAATCCTGCACTTGCCCCACCAGTGGCTCCATTTCTTTGTTGACACTCTCAGCACACAGGGCAGCCCCAAAGACAAAGAATGCCACAAGACGGCCCCAATTGGGGCCCCCTTGGAAAAGTTCGTCGGAAACCTGGGTGAAGCGTTGCTGGGCTGAGCCTGGGGTCACGTGTAGCTGAGCGGCCAGGTCAGAGAAGGTGCGCCGGAAGCGGGTCTCAAACTCATCTCCAGCAGCGCGCATGGCTTGGTGCAGCGGGTCGGCTGCTGGGCCCTCCCCAGGGCCAGCTCCACAGACATAACCCTTCTGCCTCAGCTTATAGCCTACAAAGTCAGCCACTAGAGCCCGTGTGTCTGGGGCTGAGGCTGGGGTCGCCATCCGGGCGGCTGAAAGGGGCAAGGATGACAGACTGACATAAATATACGGAAATTATTGACAGAGACCAAAAAGGGACATTTCCTATTTGATCAAGCTCCTGAGCTAGGTGRAATACTCAGAGGCCACTGGGCAGGGACAAGTAAGAGCAAAGGATTTAAGTCATGGGGGGTGGGGGGGGGTTCAGAACATAAGCAGCTGGCCACGTATAACATGTCAAATTAAGTGTGCAACAAGAAATCTTATTTTTAGACTACTTCAGATTCCTTTCATACGACGACACCAGCTGTATGACACCTCTACACACACACACACACACACACACACACACACACACACACCCCTTTTTGGCTACAAGAAGAGGCCTAAGACCTCCCTAGAAGCATGATGTGAAGATGTTGGCAGAGGCACAAGATAGGGAGGAGACAAGGGCTGAATAGGAAGATGGGAAAAGCCTAGGGCTATAATGGGGCAGAAAGGAAGAGGACACTTACCCAGCCTGGATGGCAGCTCTTAGGACCCAGTGCTGGTGGCAGGGAGCCCCCAGCTGAGGCCTTTCATCCTCCCGGCTAGAGTGGAGCCCTGAAAAGCGGAGGGAGAGAGAACTAGGTGGAAAAGGCCAGGGATCTGGGTCTGGCCCGGAAAGAACTGGAACTGCAGCGGCTGGGACTGGGCCCTACCTCCAACGCTTTGCCAGCTGTGGGGCCGATTCCATGTTTAATGACTGCCCTCTCGGGAAACCCGGGACCACGGGCTTCCTGCCGACACCATCTCTATTCCCGGTTCCCCCAAGAGCAACCCAAAGGCCCAGCACCTCCCATTCCCCCACCCTTAGCTGGTCTCCAACCCCGCCCGCCAGCCAGGTTAAGGAATCTCACGGGTCAGGCCGCAGCCGGGATCCGGAATCCGGTTGTTTCCTGGTGGAGGAGCTGGGAGGGAGGGAGGGAGAGAGGGAGGAAGGGAAGGAAGGAAGGAGGGAGGAGGGGAGGGCAGGGAGGGAGGGCCCGGCGCCGGGTGATGATGGGACACCGAGATGCGTCCAGAGAGAGGGGCGGGGCTGGGAGGCAGGGCCGGGAAGAGCCACAACTCCGGGAAGACAGGGCCATTGAAGGGCTGGTCAGAGGCCGTAGTGACCTGTGCCGGCTGCCTGCTAAGCCCGCAGCGTACTCAGAGAAACACACCGGGCCTCAGCAGCTAGTGCAAATTCAGCATTTCCGGAAGGTCTCTTCTGTTCATGCACTTGTTGAACTTTCCAGCTTGGATTGCGTGCCTAGGAAAAGAAGAGCAGGTCCTATTAGCTGGGAACAACGCCTTGCCCTTGTGGGACTAGTAGGGACACTAAACACAAAAATGCTTCCCCTCAGGACCTCTGATGCAGTGGGCTCTTCCTGGGCTGTAGTTGCAGCTAGGTATCAAGGAGGCAGGCTTTGGTTGACAGTGTCCACAAGCAATCTTCATCTTTTGTAATAAGATTGTTTTTCTTTTAATTTTTTTACCCACCACATGAGTTAACTCGTATTATTTTTWAAAAAAAATTGATACAAGTTTACTAATCTTACACACCCTCCTTAACCTGTACAGGTTATCAATGTTGGGTTAATGCCTGTTTTACAGACTACATATATCTATATTCACATATACATGGATTATATATACATTTATTCATACACATATGTCTATATAAGTATATRCTTTTATATATTCATATGCAATATATATTTATATAACATGTATTTATAGGTATAAATACATGTTATATAATTTATAGGTATAAATACATGTTATATAATTTATAAATGTGTCAGTATTAATATATGTATAAAGTATATCAGTATAGTTTATGTATTTTTTGTTTGTTTGTTTGTTTTGAGACAGGGTTTCTCTGTGTAGTCCTGGCTGTCCTGGAACTCACTCTGTAGACCAGGYKAGCCTCGAACCCAGAAATTCAACTGCCTCTGCTTCCCAAGTGCTGGAATTAAAGGCGTGCGCCACCACTGCCTGGCTATGTAAATATTTTTATATATTGCATATACATRATTATAATACACACATATATAATATATGATGACAGATTTCTGTAGAGCAAGTTTCCAGGGCATGCTTTCTGCTTGCAGCAGATCCACAGGAGGGCACTCAGCACACGGGTCCTCCCACCTCTCCCCTCCCCCAGGCCTCTYAAAGATTGCCATTCCTGGGACTCCAGCTAAGGCCAGAAAGAGGCAGCCCAAGTATGCTTCTTTTCCTCAGTTCTTTCTTTTTACTTCCCCTTGCTTCTCCCACTAAACCTTGATGTTCCCACTTGTTTGTATGGTCACCAGAGAAGCCACAGTGATCACAGTAGCAGTCCATTATGGGAACTGATTGTGCTCATTCTCTCTCTCTCTCTGATCTCTGTAGGTCAGTCTGACCTTGAACTCACAATCTGTCTATGCCAGCAGTCCAGATGGTATTGCAGGTGTGAGCCACAGACCTTTCTTCATATGTATAATTTTTATTCTCACCTCATTCCTGAGGCTGCTTAATCCTTATTCCTTGAAAAAGGAAGCTGAGATTTGGAAAGATTAAACCATTTACCCAAATCCACACATCCAAGGAGAGAAGCTAGGACTTCAGTCTAAATCCGATTGACCTGTTATGCCTCACGGTGGCCTCCTCTTCCCTTTGTCAGTCAGCGCTCTTCTTCCGCTGGAATCCACGGCACTTGTGAGGCCCGCTCGTTCTCTACGCTGAACGTCCGGCCTGTCCCGGTTCTGTCAGTCTGCCTAYCTCAGTTTCCCTTGTTCTTACACTGGTCATGCTAGATGCCATCAGCAAGACGCCCCCATTTGTTTTTAGAGACAGATCGTATTGGGGTACAGGAATCGCCCACAAACCACATGGACACTGATTTCAATCAAGCAGGGACAGTTTATTGAAAACACACCTCAGGACTGACTGATCAGACTTGGGAGCTGAGACTATGATCTCAACCTGATTTTAAGCCTAAAATCCACAAACAGGTGTGCCAAGTTATTCTACCACTCAGGGTTTAGGGATGGGGACCTCCTTAGGAACATGTCTTTGGGGTACACTTATCTTGCTCCCATTGGTTGGGTTATTCAACTGTGGTGAGGACACTTGCCTAACAGTCATGTCTCAAATTGCCCACCAGGATGTCAGTTACTCAGGGAGGTCTTGGGAACTTAAACCATTTGACAGCTAYCAAAAGTGGAAATTTTATTCAAAACGGCAGTGGTTATTTAGTCCTTAACAATCTAGTTTAAGGTTTTCATTTGCAATATGGTTTAGTCTAAGACATTGACCAGAAATAAATACTATTGGGGAGAATTATTTTGTA
>BDUI01025449.1:4977-16098 GCA_002335545.1 Apodemus speciosus | reverse complement strand
GGCAGCTCACAGCTGTAACTCTGGTTCTAGGGGATCCATGGCACCAGACATGCATGTGGTGCACATATCTGTGCATGCAGGCAAGAATACCCTCACACGTGAAATAAAATAAAATAGCGGAAAGAAAAAACAAACAAATGGAAACTTTGAATAAATSTTCAGGAGAACAAAAACAGACAGCAAAGAAACTCATTGAATCCTCAGAAAACCTGCTCATAACAAATTCGTAATTGTGACATGAAAGCCATTTAAGTGATKCAAATTGAGCAGAAAACATTTAATATTAATACATTACTATAATGGCTGTGAGGAGTCAACCTCTTAAAGAGGAGAAACATGTAATTTAGCTGCTTTCTGACCTGTTCTTCAGGTTCCCAGAATGCATGTGTTTGCACAAATCAGACTATGAGCACTTGAAGCAAGGCAGTGTATTTTCTTTCTGTAACCTCAGGACAGATCTCACTTGATCACTTCATGAGGTCTGAAAAGAGATGTGCTAGTGATGTGGCTCAGCAGATAAAATGCTTGCCACCAAGCCTCATGACTCAGATTCAGTTCCTGGGGACCACCAAGTGGAAAGAGAGTAACAACCCAAAAGTTGTCCTTTGACCTCCATCTGCATGTCTTGTGTGTGTGTACACACGCACACACGCACACACATGCACACACTCACGCATGTGTGTATGCACACACACATAAATCAATCGCAAAGTACTTAAAGAAAAGTGAAAGGAGAAAATGAAGGAAGAGATGGAGACTACTGTTTTATATGGAGTTCTTAAAATCAGTTTTCAGCCAGGTGACAGTAGCACGACTTTAATCCCAGACCTTGGGAGGCAGAGGCAGGCAAATCACTGAGGTCAGGGCCAGCCTGATCTACAGAGTTCCAGGTCAGTCCCAGTGTGCCAAAGGAGAACAAAACACAAGTTGTGCAGTTGAGAGCTGGCCCTCATTGCCTATGACATTCTCTTTTAAGCTGTGTCATTTCTTTGGTTAATATTATTGCCTGTTTGGGAGTGGGTGGGCACGCATGCCACAGTATGCACACTTGTGCAGGTCGGGGTAGCTGTGTAGAGTCAGTTCTCCAGTTCCACCTCCTCTTGCTCTCAGCAGCTTGAACCCGGTTTCCAGGTTTTCACAGCGAATGTCTTTACTTATGTCATCTGCCATGTCACGCTAATTCTAACACGCTTGGTTTCACAACAAAGCTTGGGATGAGTTCTTAACTTTTTATTGTAAAGTGAAAACTGTCATTTTCAAAAAGTTTCCTCTTAGTGCTTTCTGGTCCCGGTCTACATAAAGTCTGACTTTGGTGGCCTCGGGATGCGTGAGAATGCCTTTTCTTGTTTTTTCTCGTCCCTCCCTAGGGAGAAAGACATTTTTAACCTATTACGTTCTTTTGGATTTTTAAAAATAAAAGTAAAATAGACTATCTAATCCTTGATTTTAATTTCAATATATTACATAACTAGAATTCATTTTAAATTAAATAAAAAAAAAACTTCATAATGCATGCACTAAAAACTAGCGGCCATTTTCACCCCCAAAAGAAACTGGCATCTGACAAGCTGAGTTACCTGAGATCAGCAGAACCCGAGAATGGCATTTCGTGTTCTAAGGATGTAATTGCAGTAATCTGTAGCAGCTGTCTCTTCCCATTTCCTTACCTTTGTTAGCGTCTCTTTATTGAAGGTGTCAGTGTTGGTAAAATACCATTATTCGATGGAATCAAATTAGAGGCTATAGATTCGGCGTAGTGAATGAACTCCCTGATGTCAGGAATGCTTGCTTTTGGACGTGCTCTCAGCACCCAGGTTTTGAATGATTTATGGGGGTTCTGACAAACAGACACCTTCCTCTGGGATGTCTCACCATAAAGAATGTGACAGATCCTCAAACCCAAGTCCAGGAGTGACTAATGAGGCTGCATACATACATCATACATACCTGTCTAGTATGTATGTATATGTATATGCACATTAAAAGATCTGTCTACAGTAAAAGGAAAACATTTAAGGCTCTAGTCTATGCTGTTCCTACTTGGATGAGTGGTTGAGATTATCYAGCGATGTTGATTAAGTCTTGTGGCGCATTGTTAAAATCCGGCTCTTCTGCTCAGTGTTCGCATGCTCTGATTTAACTCTTCTTTCCCAGACAGAAATACACAGTTGTTTTGTTTGAAACAAATGGTATTTCACTAGGAAATCATAACTTGGGTTAGTGTGGCAAGCATCTCTCCATACAATTTTAAAAATTTATTCAATATTAAAATAATTTAGATTGATTGCAACTGCATAAAGAAAATGTGATTTGCAGGTAGGCCTTTTTTTGTGCCATTGTGTGGTTTGGGTAGGGAGAATTGGAAAGGGCCTGAAGGAAAGAGTGTTTCAGTTTTCCTCAAAGAACAGACTGGAAAACAGATCTCACTCATGGTGATAACTTGTGCACGGTGGGTTATTTCTAAGACTAGTTGATTCATCCCAATCCACATCAGCTCCTTCTGCCCCCATCAGTGGTGCTGAGTTTATTAACACACTCGCAGTGAGAATGTTGAAGATGAGGCTGTGGCACTGGCTCTGAGTTTAAGCTTGCACTACTCTTTGGAGGATCTGAGTTCAGTTCCCAGCACCTTCTAAACACGTGGCTCAAAACACTCTTTACTCTAGCTCTAGGAGATCTGAAGCTTCTTTTGCCCTCAGCAGCACTCAAACACGTGCAACATTCACTCACATGCATACATACATACATACACACATATGCACATATCTAAAAATTTCTAAAAGTGGATCTTTTTTTTAAAAAAGCCAAGGCAATTGATATTAGTTTGTGTAAAGGTTAGAAAGCATAGTTTTATAATTAGGGACAACTGATAGCATTTTAAAATAATAATGGTATAAGTAAAACTTGCTTGCATTCTAAAATATGAAGTTATTTTGTCTTTTAGTTTCTTTAACTAAAAGTCAGTTAGGACTCAGATATGGACAGGGGCATGGACTTAGAAAGACTCTATTTCCTTGMGCTGAGTTTTCTTCCTGATGTTTTGTTTTCTGTACAGGTCAATATATGATACTGACACTTACATCCTGGGTCTCTAGAATGCTAGGCAAGAGTTCTACCCCAGAAATGTGCATCCAGCTCAAGTGTAGTTTGCTTTTCTTTGAGAAACCCTATATATTCCAGAATTAAATCTGTCAAAACAGAAGTGAATAAAATACCAAGTTAGTCAAAGTACATTTAAAATCGAATTAAAAATCCAGATGAGTTCTCTCTCACTAGGCCATCATTTGCTATTGAGAGTTTTCCCTGCTATGAAGGTCAAATGATTCACATAAGACATCGTCTGTAATTCCTGCCTTACTAAGACAAGGACTCACAAATGACAGCATTGAATGAAAAGAAACTTTGGTCTCTCTTCAAAGAGACACCATMGCATGACTACAGAGAATGAATGCATGTTGAGACGTAAATTTGGAATTTACAATTCTTTCCATTTATAATTATCTCACTTACTACAGGGATCAGTAATACTTTTTTTCCACTCCAGGATATAACACCTTGGCACTTATTTTTCATTTCTTAATATGTGTTCTCAATATTATAATTCATGGCTTCCACATCAGTCTAAACAATAGCTTATCTAGCACACACCTCATGGTCCAAGTAACATGCCAGTTTTGTTTGGTGATGATTCCCAAAGGTGTGATTTATAAAGTGTGGGCATTTCGGTGATTTAGCTTTGATTTCTGAACAATGTGATGGGTGATAGCAAAGCCAAGCCTCTTCCAAAGCCCAAGTCCAGTCTTTCTGAGCGCTCAGGCCAGTGGAGACTGTTGGACTAAAAGTCCAAAGAAAAAATTGCTGGCACTTAGTTATTTCCTTGCCAAACTACCCAAAGCTAACAATGTGTGGATGACTCCAGACACCATCAAACCGAATAGGCTCTCACCAGCAAAGGGCCTGTAATGTTTCTGGGGAAAAAAGGTTCTTTATTCTAAAAAATACAAAATTATATGTTTTGTCTCATTTCAAAGTAATGCTGGGTTGTAATTGTGTCTGTTGCTCATTTTGCCACTTGAGGGAATGGAACTCTATTATTGGCTTATTATAACGTATCCTTTATTAATAACACCCTAAACGTTCTTGCTCTAAGCCACACAGAGCACATTTTCTAGACTGACCATCTCCCATAACCTACTAAGAGGAAAAGTCTACCCTAGGCTAGTTCATTCACCTTACTAGATTTAGTTCTCTTCTGTGAACTAGGACTTCCTACAAGATTGTGGTTTAAACAAGTAGATCCATGGAATGTGTGCAAACTACAGTTTAGCAATTGATTCTTCTTTTCTTTGTGAAATTGTTCAAATTTCTGTCAAGCTGTTTAAATGAGTGATGAATATGTAATCAATGCTAACTGTATTAGAGAATGAGACGTGTGTGTGTGTGTGTGTGTGTGTGTGTGTGTGTGTGTGTTCATTTTCTTTGCACATTATAGGGGGAAAATGCTTCGTGAAGGGTGAGGTTCTCTCTTAGTAGTTGGAGAATTCATTCCTGAAAGATTTTTTTTTAAAAGATTGGAGCCAGCCTTACTAGGATATCTAATTTTAAGATTTTAATAAAACTGAAAATTCTCATGAAACTTTTTTTTTCTTCAGTTTAGTGCTTTCTAAGTGAACAAAGCCTTCGTTTAGATTCTGTTGATCTAGAGCCTGTACCTTCAACTCTTTAATCTCACAGGTCCTATGATTCTTGTGTTTTGACAACTGTTCCAACAGATAATAATATGTTACCTTTGGCAAAGAGTTGTACAGATTGCTTCTAATTAAAATGTGTGGCTGTCTTTGATCATCTTACCCTCACTTACTAGATGAGGAAACTGGAGACAGGCATGGGGTGGCCAAGTCCTGTCCCACCGCCTGAGGCAGCCGGTGTGTGGGAGCAATTCTCTGTGGCTCTGCCCTGCCAGGCTTAAGGGCACCATCCGAAATGATGCTATCAGGACCACACCAAGAGTTTTGGGCTGAACTGGGTCATGGAATCTTCACAATCAGAATTAGAGTTAAAAGAGAGCCTGGAAATCGTTATCATTCCATTCCTCACTCGGAATTACTTTAAACGAATTTATCACCAGAGCTTTTTTGGCCCCTATTTTAATTCTTGCATCACAATAATTACATTTTGATTTAGATCTCCACATTTCTCTCATTGCTGGATACTTCTGCTTAGCATCATGCCTTTGTTTGAAGTTTTCACTCGTCTTTCCTTAAGCCCCAGGATATTTTATTCTTTCCCATCAGATAATGATTCTGAGAAGGTTCATACCACGCGCCCTCATTATATTCCATTGACCTTGTTGTCTTTAATTGTCTCAAACAGTCACAATTTAGAATTTTTATTTATTACCACTCTGAGGGAAATATGTGCATTTTTCTTTCCCTTTCTCTACCCATCTTCCCTTTCTTAGCTGCTGATTAACTATCTTCACTTGCTTTTCTTCTCCATCCTCTCAGGAAGAGAAGAAACAGTGATATCATAGTGAGCCCACACCTTATCCTTTCTCAAATTTCCACTGTGCCTGTGGCAAGCTCTCTTTCCAGCCATTCACTACCTCTGTTTTGTGTCTCAGTGTCTCAGGATCTCAGTATCTTTGTGCCTCTCTTTCTCTTTGACTCCCTTTCTCTGTTTCGGTCTCTCCTTGTCTCTCTGTCTCTATGCACTACAGACATACATGCATGTACACACACACACACACACACACACACACACACACACATTGATATTTAGTGCCTCAGTTTCCAGCCATTCAGGTTGATATTTCCCTAAGCAACACATATCTCCTGCTTGCAGAGTCATATTAAAAATTAATGTGCCATTCTCTCTGTCTCTCTCTTGTGCGGTCTTGCTCTCTCACTCTCTCTTACACACACACACACACACACACACACACACTAAAATTTGAATTTCAGCATTACCTCTTAAAAGTTGTGTTACTCCCAACATGCTGTTCCAGGTTATTGTACCTCTATATCATTGCCTGAAAAATGAAAATGACAGATTTTCACCCCCCACCCCACCCCCTACCCTGCCTGGAACGTAGTGACTGGGAAGTGAAATCACGACGATGAATGCGCCAGTACATCCATCCAATACAGAAGTCATAAGTCTGTTTTATTGAGGGTCTCCATTCTCAGCAGCCACCTGCTAACTTTATTGCTGCATCAGACACACATTTGCTCTCACACCTTAGCTGTCTATATAATTTTTTTAATATAGCACATCTTCTACGTTCTGCTTTAGTATGTCGTGCTTGGATTTAAACACGTGTGATCGAGAGAAGTGAACATTTAAACAATGCTCCGGGCTCGGCAAAGGCTGTGCAGAAAGAGGCAGTCAGTGGAAGCAGCTTGTCATGGAGATGAGCAATGGCCCCTGGCACTGCTTTTCAGAGGAGGGATGAGCAGCCTCACATATGGCAAGTTCTTGTGTGTGCTTATCCAGTCAGGCATGTTATTAATGTTTCACTTTAATGGTTTCCTGGTGCTATCCTGTAATTACACATACAGTTTTTCCTCAAAGAACTTCTCTCCTCCTAAGATAAGAAATTCAAAACAATCTCTTTCTTCGATAATTCACCTACACAGTATACTCACTGTTCTAGGACAGTCCATTTTTCCACAGCTCCATCTAACCCCAGTCCTGTGGTTATCCAGGGTTCAAAATGGGGTTATAAAAATGCTATGCTCTCTCTTTCCCCACACTAAGACAACTTAGTTCTGCAAGTCAATACTGCTAGAGCCACTTGGCGTTTTTCTCTAGTACATTCAAGTAGTTCTGTGTTCTCCAAAAGAATGAAAGTACTGAGAAATACCTGGATAGGAAGTGATCTTATGTATGTTGTTTGGTCAGATAATAAATGCAAATGTTTTACTTCTAATTGTTACACATTTATGATAATTGTCTTTTGAAGATTATCATATCATGATGATTTACTAAATATTTTTAAGAACAATGTCCTTGGTTCCACATTTAATAAAAAAGGGAGTGATAATCAACAAAATGACCATGACCCTGTATTTGATGTATGTTAGTATTTAAAAATGTCGTTTACCCTTTGTGAATGAAGGGTTCATTTACTTTTAAAATGTCAAGACAAGGAGATATTGTAATGATAAAATCTCCCTTCTTAGCTTTTTCTGACTTTAAAAAGTCCTAACAAGTTCATGCAAATGAAATTCTTTATATTCTATAAAGGTAGAAAAACGAAAGGAATACAATAAATTCATGATGCAACAGCCAGTTGTGAGCTGAGAACTGGGTGCTGAGAATTGAACCTGGGTCCTCTGGAGCAGCAGGCAGCCAGCACTCTTACCCACTG
This sequence comes from Apodemus speciosus, assembly GCA_002335545.1. NCBI lineage: Eukaryota > Metazoa > Chordata > Mammalia > Rodentia > Muridae > Apodemus > Apodemus speciosus. The sequence goes on along the minus strand of BDUI01025449.1, from coordinate 8,726 downwards.
GGCCACCTCTCCAGCTAGTTTTGTCTGTAACCTTAAAACGTGCAAGAATTCTTCTCGAACCATCTAAAGTACTCTTGAGACCACTTTGTAAAATTTTTAATAAAGATATTACATATGAAGAATGTGATTGTCAATTGGCACATGTCAGGGAATACAATTAATCTTACCAATTCATCTTTTAAGCGCCCCTTGTAAAGCAGCGAGCGCCTGTACATTTGCACTATACTTTGCAGTGCGCATTTCACAATAATGCAGTCTCACACCTTCTCCTATGATTTCATCCTGAAAAAGTATTTCCAGCAAGCTGTCTTCAGTTCGCTCCTGAGAGCCGCTTCTGTTTGTCTTAACCAGGTGAGTCTGTGCCCAGAGCCTTGTTCACGTTCCACAATCCTGATTCAGGGTGTTTCCTGACATTGAATCCTTCAGAGGGCGAGGCAAGCTTTAAAAACTGTGTTCATTACCTCAGATGCTCTCTGTAGCAGCTAGTGGCTGACCCGGGGGAGTTGGAGGTGCAGGACAGCAGCCAGGAGGTGAACAAAGTAATTTTGGTAACAATTGACTGTGGTTTTGCCTCGCACATGTTCCTTGCTTTGCCATAAGCCTTGGCTCACTGCAGCCGATTGAGTTAAATGACTAAAGACAATAACTGCTGAGCACACCAGCCACTGAGGTGTTTTTCTTAGCCAGAAAGCAAGGGTTACAAGTGTTTTGTGTAGTTAGTTTGTGCTGTGGTTTGTAGGAAGGTAAAGATGTAGCTTCTCAGGTAATTACCTATTGATTCTTCTGTTGGACTAGACATAATGTATGGACTATAGGAGAAGTATTCTAAATGTTATTTCTGACAAGTAGTTTGCTCAGTAGTCAAGTTAGTATATTTCACTTTTGAAATAAATATTGCTGTGAGAAAGGAGAAGGATTACATTATTATAATTTAGTTTGTATATAAATAAAAATAGCAACTTTTTTAATATATGACATTTTAGGAAAAAGGGTATAGGGTTGAAATTTGAAATAAGTTATTTACAAAGTAAATAACTACACTGTGTACTACACAGTGAAGGAATCCATGAAAATTGTTATTTTATTCCTATGTGTTATATATGTGTGGATGTGTTTATTAATGTGTGAGTTTATTGTATATATATATATATATGTGTTTATTATGTGTGTATGTACTTATGTGTGTGTATGTTTATATAAGTGTTTATATATGTAGCTCAAATCTATAAATAGGAATAAGAAATACATTGGTAATTTTCTCAATTTTCAAAGAACACTTCTGAATTCTGAATCTCATTTGAGGATTTTTGTGCATTTTTTTGAGATTATAATATAAATTATAGCATCTCTGCCTTCCCTTTCTCTCCTCAAGACCCTCACAGGTGCTCCCCACCCTCCCTCCCCGTGCTCCCTCAGACTCAGGGCCTCTTTTGTCTTCTTGTTATAGTTTGCATATAGTTTCCCAATTATAATCTCATCCTCTCCTCCCTGTCAAGGTGGAAATTTCACTGGAGACTTTCCCAAGTGACAGCTCTTCACTTACTATCGAGTGGCCATTGATTAAGTTGAAAGCATTCTTTTCCTTCCACAGTCTTCCAAGTGTATGGTGAAGAATGCACTTAGCTCTATTTACCTTCGTCCTACAGATTGGAGAATTGATTATATTTATATACCAGTTGAGCACAGTCTGTCTGTAATATTGTTGGAAAGTTTACATAAAGGAAGTAACATCCCACTATGTGTTTATCCACACAGGCAAACCACAAGCCACGAGTGGAAAAGTGCCTTCTAAGTAGTTATTCAAAAGGGATAAAGTTGAAAATTTTCATCTTTGTGATCTATAAATGATAATTGAAATTTTGTTCTCCCTTGTTATAAAAGCCATGGGAGACAACTCCGAATTAAAAGGCCTAATGTTTGTTCTCTTCCATCCTAGGATAGAAGAGACATGAGTCCACGATATTCTATAACATTGGGTCAAACTATCCTATTTAACAGTATTTGTTGGAGAGACTCACATGTTATCTTAGTGTACATGACACAGGAGAGGCTTTAAGGGATGTATAAGTAGAGACTGTGTTAAGGAGTTAAGAACAAGATAAAGGGAAAATCAACATTAACTATATCAGTAAACAGCATTTTTGTTTGTTTGCTTGTCTCCCACAGGGAGTGTAGTTCAGTTTGTCGTGGTCCTGATGAGCATGAACTAGGCCCAGAGAGTGTTTTCCTGTACTGCTCAGAGAAAAGTGAACATCCACATGAGAATGGAATAAAAGTTAATTTCATCTACAGTTTTAGTTTTCATTAATCTATTCATTCTGAAAAACTATTTTGTAATTATACATTTTCTTGTTTTACTGAATCTTTCACTTTAACATTAAAGGATTATTGCAGCTCATGGGTAACAAATGTCTAGGATCAAGAAACATGAACAAGGTATGTGTCAATGTATTCCACAAGCTTCTTTGGACAGTTTCTAGGAAAATTGTGAATATTACCCTTAGAAAAAATGATCAGGTGAGAAGTTGACATATACCATGATCTTATTAGCCTTTGACGGAGCAAAGATATTTCTATAGGGCGCAATGCTTTTTATCCTTCAGACTTAATATCTCATCTCATCCATTTTTCATCTCAAAATACAGGTTTGGGCCTGGCATTGGGGTACAAACCTGTAATCCCAGCATTCAGAAAACCAAGACAAGAGATCCCAAGTTCAAGGCTGGGGTGGGCTACAGATTAAGATCTGAATCAGGTTGACAAATTTAAACAAGTTTCCTACACACGGTTCATGTTCACAAGTGTGCTCACACGCACACACGCACACACAGAAGAGGTGTTGTTTCAGATTGGAAGTAGAACTAGTGGAGGGCAAAACGGGAAGTGGTAAGCATGGGTGAGGTCCAATGGCGTGCATTCACAAACACATTGCAGTGAAATTCACCGTTTCATATGACAAATTAAAAAACAAAAACAAAAGCATAAAGCAAGATTTGTATCACCCGTGGCAGAGAAAAATGCCCTCAGAAAACAATAAACATTTAGAAAATGCTTTGAAATTGTTAAGAAAAGCTGAGACTTTCCCCTAGAATGTGGTTGTGATCTCCAAGAGGCTTGTGGGATGCAAATCCTAATCAGAACATAATTATATAAGTAAATCTATTTTGAATCAAAGAAAAATAGGGGGGAAAGGCACGTGGTTATGGGTCCTAGTTTCAGAATGGTAATACAGATGGTCACCCATAACTGACCTATAACACAGGTAGAGCACTTCCCTAAAAATGTGGAGCACTGGGTCCCACCTCAGGGCTGTAAATAAAATAAAATATGAGCAAACAAATGTGTTCCATTTCTTTATTGTGGAATTAAACATCTCATTAAGCCAAGGCAGCAGAGATCYATTTACAGAAAGGGACTCAGCCCTGACATCTTCCTGCCAGTCCCCATTTTGTTTTTCCTTCAGCCGTACTTACAATGGAGGCTGTCACCTGAGAAATGGATTGCTGCTCTCCACTTGCTTATCCTGAAAGTGAAATCCATCATGCTGGTCAGAGACCCATTTCCCTAATGGTGATTAAAACTGGGCAGAGAGCCCACTCTAATAAAAACAGTCTCCGAGGCCTGTCACCAACTTCAGTCTGGGAAAGGCAACATTGGAGGTTTCATTTCTTGAAAAATATACAATGTCCATTTGATTAAATGCGTTCTCTCTCTCTCTCTCTCTCTCTCTCTCTCTCTCTCTCTCTCTC
>BDUI01025424.1:22395-34320 GCA_002335545.1 Apodemus speciosus | reverse complement strand
TCCCCACCCACAATCATTTTTAAAATACTATATATGAAGACTATGATGCAAAATGAGAAAATTCCCTCCAGGAGCAAGGCAGGAGACCACCCAAAGGCAGCAGCTGCTATTTTGCCAACATCCTTAAACAATATCTCTAACCCATTACAACATGTATTTTCCTCTACTACATTAGAAACAAGAATTATTCATTATGTCCAAGCCACTATTAGGCACCACCTGTATGCTTGCATTTTTTTTAACCTACTTTAATTAGGTTCTTTAACACTTCACCCTCCCTACTAACCCACCACCCACCAGAAGTAAGGGAAAAGAAAGGTTACTATGTAACTAGAGTTGTGGACCTGTTTAGAAATAGTTCTTTGGGGCAATTCTAATCTTTGTTGTCAGCAGTCCAGTACACTAGCAAAACACTGAACACAAATCAGCTGGAGCAGTCCAGCCTACTTGGCAAACTCCAAACACAAATCAGTATCAGTAGCTCAATCCAGAAGAAACCACAAGACTTCGACTATCAGGAAGTAGCCAGAAGCAGCTAGAAYACTACTAAAACTTATTTAGTGAATTTCTCTCTACAAAGTCAAAACAAGCAAAGATCAGAAAAGAAAGCAAAGTGAGCCAATGCATGAGCATTGCCAGGGAAGATCAGCATCAGTGAAGCCCAATAAAGACAAGCAAGGTGAACCAATGCCAAAAAAATCATCCACTGTCAGTTGTATTATACTTATACTCTGTCTATCTTTCTATCTATCATRTATCCTCTSAAACATCTACTCAAGCAAAGCATCACATGCTCTTTCACCAGGCAGCTTCCAAAAACACCATGTTTCTATTCTCAGCAAAACATTTTCTCACATGTTTGCTTCAGGAAAACATCCTTTCATGCATCTGCTTCAGAAAAACATTCACTGGTAAGACAGTGTCCAGAAAAATATCACAAGACACAAGTGGGTCTACAATAAAACCAGAAACTTCTTTATGAGTCCATAGGAACTGGGGTTTCTTACATAAGATCTGCCCAGGATAAAGCCAATAAACATTTTAGTAGAAGTAGGGACACTCATTAAGTTCACCCCTCAACAAATGACAGCTTCTAGTAAAAGAAGACTCAATTTTCTTTAAGGGTGTGGCAGCTAGCAGGTCGCCTCTGCTCCAGTAGATGACAGAACATCCTAGAAGCACTAAGTAGAATCAACAGGTTATATAAAAGAGGCCATGAATTTGAAARGGAAATGATGGGTCTCAAAGGAGTTGACGAGGCAGGATTGGGGGTTGTATATAGTTAATTGATATTGTATATTAACATGAAATTTCTATGCCAATGTAGATGTGGGGAGATAGTACAAGGCCCCAACCTGAGATTAAGACCTATAGCCAATTGCTATCCTTAAACAGATATGCATACAAGCAACCTTAAAGGGTCTTTACAAATTATATTTGTAAATATATATATATATAATAAAACAATGGGAGACCAGGAACTTGAGAAGGATTGGTGTGGGACATGGGAATACTGGAGGGAGAAAAGAAAACAGAAATAATGTAACTATAATATTCTTCAATGAAATTCTTTAAAGTACAATTAAATGATTAATTGAATATTAGTTAAAAGATTTTTGCAATGTTATAAATTATTATTTTAGAGTTTAAAATTTATTTTCATGAAAATGTATGACTCTGCAATGAAATAGTCAAAGTACTGAATATTTCTTCTAAAGAAMCTGCTGGGGACTTTTCTTCTTCCTAGTGTACAAGCTACATCATCCACCATGAGAAAGTCCAGACAATAGACATCACACTCACAGATCTTGTTGCTTGGGAGAATTTCTGTTGTTCAGCAAAACTAATAATAAGAGCTCAGTGATATTTACACTCCATGTAAAGAGCAGGACTCTACATTTAGTTCATTTGCTTGTAATTGCCAGTTCTCACCAAGAATGAAAATCCACAGATAAACAAACATAGACTTTTATATGTTTGTACTTAGGTTCTGAATTTGGAGTGATTTTGTTTGTTTGTCTGGTTGAATTTGTTTATGTGTGTGTTTCTTAATGTGTTAGTTTTGATTTTTGCTTTTGGCTTATTTCTTATTATTTTGGCTCAACTATAGAAGAAGAAAAAAAGTCACAAGTCCAAGGCAGAAAAACTGGCTGTGTCGTACTGCCAAATCACCCAGATTTGTCCCATTTACTGGTCTCAGAACTCTTACTGCTGATCCTAAAGGAATAAGACCTTTGTGCCAAAATAAAAGGGAAGCTTGTGAGATGATTTCTCTATTGTCTATATCAGACTTGTTTACTTAAGTAACCACAGATCCTCAATGTTTGGCATTCATATCCTGACACCCAGACTCTGCACACCTAAAAAATATGTATCTGTACACTGAAACAAATAAAAGAATCAGAAACATTCGTGTTATAAAGCAACCTACATTGAACTCATTTCAAGGGGCTTCATTTTGGAATTAGAATAAATAGTCCCTGTCCACATTGCCAGATCCAGGAAAATACACAGAAGATTTTGAAAATGTCTTAGAAAGCTCTTTCCACTAATGAGTCCTAGGTAGCCAAAAACATTTTGAAAATTTTAAAGTTTATTTTCTCTGGAGCAAGAAATGAATATATGCTACAAACATAGAAGGCATCAACTATTACAATAAAGTCATGTCTGTTATAAACACTGAGTTTATTTCTCTTCAGATATAGAGGCAAGAAACCAAATAAATGCTACAGAACCAACTTGAAAGTCTCTCAAAGCATCTTTGGAAACTTTCATATATCATATTTGGAGAAAATATCCACTGAGGTGTGGCTAAAGAATCATGTTCCTTCCTTGAATTGTACCAGCAATTCCTAGTAAAAAGGAATTTCAGTGTTTTTTGACTCAACCATTTGTGCCAAAAATAAAATTAAGTAAGCATGTTGCAAAATTATAGCATCTGCTCAGCTAGTACTGTTTATGAAGCCCTTCTGTGGATAATGGCATAATTTTTCTGGTTATTTGACCATCAAGTATGAGCTCAAATCTAAAAAAAAATCCTACAAATTAAATTTATTGTCTTAGTACTTTAATATTTGAAACAACATAAACCTTTATTGACATTTGTTATAATCTCCTGAAGGAGAATGGGATTTGATGAAAACCAGGCTTCTAACCTCTTCAGAAGAGAGAGAATGCCACATTTATTTGAAAAATACATGAAAATGTAATGTTGAGCTATATTGTAATAACCATCCATGCAAATCTCTGAGCCATCTAACAGATGGGAATAATAACATTTCAACGATTATACTTAAAAGTATCCAGTTGCCCCATCCTTTCAAACAGTAGCAAATATTACACACTTATATGACAACTACAAAATAGTTATTTAAAAATTTGAACACATAAAACTTAATTTTGATGTGTGTGCGCTTATTTAAATCATTGTGTGGTTCTTCCAATTTAATATTCCCCCGCGGGATTAAAAGAAATTTTTACCAGCTGTGGCCCTGCATGCATCTACTGGCTCTCAGGACCTTGCAAACTTTGTGGGTCCCCTAATCCCGTGATGATATCCTTTATGGTCTACTCTTGGATAATAGCCTAGAAACTAACCTTACATTCTCTGATCACAGTATTCTATATCTTTGGAAATACTTGCTTACTTCATTATGGAAACAATTCAATTCCTTTTTTATTCTCTCTCTCTCTCTCTCTCTCTCTCTCTCTCTCTCTCTCTCTCTCTCTCTCTCTCGTTCCCTTTTTTCTTTTAAATGCTTTATTTTTATTAAATATTTTTTATTTACATTTCAAGTGTTATCCCCTTTCCTCCTTCACCTTGCAAAAATCCCCTATCTCATCCCCCCAACCCCCTACTCACTAACCCACCCACTCCTGCATCCGTGCCCTCAAATTCCCTATCCTGGAGCATGGAGCCTTCACAGGATCAAGGGCCTCTCCTCTCACTGATGTCTGACAAGGTCATTCTCTGCTACATGTGTGGCTGAAGCCATGGGTCCCTCCATGTGTACATTTTGGTTGGTGGTTTAGTCCCTGGGAGCTCTGGGGGTATTAGTTGGTTCCTCCTATGGGGCTGCAAACCCCTTCAGCTACTTGGGTCCTTTCTCCAGCTCCTCCATTGGCACTCTGTGCTCAGTCCAATGATTGGCTGAGAGCGTCCCCCCTGTATTTGTCAGGCACTGGTGGAACCTCTCAGGAGACAGCTATATCAGGCTCCTGTCAGCAAGTACTTGTTGGCATCCCTAATAGTGTCTGGGTTTTGGTAACTATATATGGGATGAATCCCCAGATGGGGCAGTCTCTGAGTGACCTTTCCTTTAGTTTCTGCTCCACACTTTGCCTCTGTATCTCCTCCCATGTGTATTTTGTTACCCCTTCTAAGATGGACCAAAGAAGACTTTGGTCTTCCTCCTTCTTGAGCTTCATATGGTTTATGAATTGTAACTTGGGTATTCCGAGCTTCTGAGCTAATATCCACTTATCAGTGAATGCATACCATATGTGTTATTTTGTAATTGGATTACTTCACTGAGGATATTTTCTAGTTCCATCCATTTGCCTAAGAATTTCATGAATTCATTGTTTTTAATCGCAGATTGGTACTCCATTGTGTAAATGTACCACATTTTCTGTATCCATTCCTCTGCTGAGGGACATTTGGGTTCTTTCCAGCTTCTGGCTATTATAAATAAGGCTGCTATGAACACAGTGGAGCATGTGTCCTTATTACATCTTGGAGCATCATCTGAGTATATGCCCAGGGGTGGCATAGCTGGGTCCTAGGGTCAAAATTTCTTGTTTAATTTTCTGAGAAACCTCCAAACTGATATCCAGAGTGGTTGTACCGGCTTGTAATCCCACCAAAAATGGAGAAGTGTTATTCTTTCTCCACATCCTCTCCAGCATCTCCTGTCACCTGATTTTTTTATCTTAGCCATTCCAACCGGTATGAGGTACAATCTCAGGTTGCATTTCCCTGATGACTAAGGATGTTAAACATTTCTTTAGGCATTTCTTCTCAGTCATTCAGTATTCCTCAGTAGAGAAATTTTTTAGCTCTGTGCCTCATTTTTAATAGGATTATTTGGTCCTCTGGAGTCTAACTTCTTGAGTTCTTTGTATATATTGGATATTAGTCTGATACTAGTCTCAGATGTAGGACTGCTAAAGATTTTTCCCAATCTGTTGATTGCTGTTTTGTGCTATTGACATTGTCCTTTGCCTTACAGAAGCTTTGCAATTTTATGAGGTCCCATTTGTCAATTCTTGATCTTAAAGCATAAGCTATTGGTGTTCTGTTCAGGAGATTTTCCCTTTCCCATGTGCCCAACTTATTATTCTTCTGTCCTGTTGTGGCACTCCTTTTTTATGGTATAAAAATCTAGTATTTTGGAAAACAACTCACTAGTACTAATATAATGTATAGATAAGTCTACATCTCTTTTTGTTCATCTCCTGGCCCTTTGGATTTTTAAATGAACAAAATGTAAATTGTAATGACCAAATATCTTTGGGGGAAAATTGCAGGAAATTATGCAAGACTTGATATAGGTCCCAAAGTTTGGTGAAATGCTCAGAAGTCTTCTCATTTGTTGGACTATGGTCATGGCCTGCACAAACATGGGGCAAAAGGATTTTAGTGTGAATAAGCACCCAAAAATCTGCTCACATTTGAAAGTGTTCTAAAAGTATGACATATATGATACAATGCTTTAATATTGAAGGATAAAATATGAAAAAAGAAAGCTGACCAATGGATAACTTTATAATGAACTCAGTAGGACCTTGGACTATTCAGTTAGAAATGTCTCTTCCTCAATATTTCTTTGTGAAATGTACCTAGGTTTATGCAGATATTCCTCACTATTCTAAGTGCTTAGTACAAATCACTGGGAGTGGTTATCCATATATGGGGCATCTTTATCAACCATTCAACCTGAACTTTCATGCAACATCATAGAATACAGGGTGGAAAGATGGAATGCCCATCACAGATGGAGGAGACGTTCCCAAACGCCTATAACTGGTTGAATTGGCAGTATATGAGAAGAAGATTCATTTGTGCACACTTGTAGTTATGACTTCAGGCAATGTGCCCATACCCCAGTGTTTGGACCCACACATATGAACATATTCAGCACTTACTGGATTCAGTGGGATATATATTTTAGAGTGAAATGAAGTTAAGAATGAAAAGAGGATGAGTGTGTTGGAGGGCTGTTAGGCAATCAGAGTGGGGGCAGGAGAGGTGAATGATCAAGATATTCATGTATAGAGTTTTCAAAGAATAAATAACAATTAAAATGCATATGGCTTCATTTGTTCTCTAAAATAAAATGTTTGAAAGGAATAATGAAATCCCTTAACCAATGAAAATGATACAATCCTAGGAAGAATTGTATTTCTAGAATTTGCTTTTGAAATAAATTCCTATAAGAAAAACAATCTTAGAAATTTTGAGAGATGACAAAAATAGTAGAAAACCCAATGTTTTGATTGGGGTAAATAGTAAATTAAATATTAGAAATATAGAAGGTGAACACAGTCAAACTAAGTTTACAATTAAATATAAATTGCCATGATTCTTAAATATCTATTACAAAAATAAAAGAAGTAAATATAAAGTAAAATAGCTCAAAATATCTTTTTTTCTAAAAACATTTTGAATACATATTTTACAACCACTCTATGTACAGACAGTGAAGAAAAAAGTATTTCTGAGATTATGAGTCTCATTTTATAATACTTAGGATACAATGTTGCTTTCAGAAAGATGCATTGGGGAAAGACATTTCAATAACAAATACTATTACTTTCAGATCACACATAATCCCTTTAATCTCATTTTCACTCTTTTCTTAAACATCGCTCTTCAAATCTCTAATCCCAGAAATCTTCCCTTTGGTTCTGTATCCAGTACAGCCTGTTGGATCACAGGTGTTTTATCTTCTCGCCTTTGTTCTCTCTTTCAGCTATGCTATTGAAGTGGCATCTCTAGTGTTTCTAGAAGAGTGACAGTATCATATGGCCATTGCCAACTTCTTAAGCTGAATCAGATACTGCATGAGAAGATCTGCTTTCAAGGGACGAACTGGGGGGTGTGATTCTTGGGTCATTTCATGCTTTAGATGGCCTTTTCAATTTGGAGTGAAAATCTGACTCCTGGAGCCCCACTTTTGAAGGCATTTATTGTCATTGATCTGACAGAACTCATAAGGCAACTAGCACATGCTATGGACAGCTTCAAGTGGCTAGAGCCTGGGCTCTGTGTCTTACTCAGGATACATATGGACACACAACTCTGTTTCCCTTCATCCATGATGCTCATTGTGAAGAAACCTAAAACCACATATTTTGTTTGCCCTTTCCAAATGCATTCCTTTATTCAGAGTAAAGGAATAATTACATTTTCATTCTTGTAGAAATGCATTTGCTCTGCAGCTATGCTCAGTGTGTATTTTCTCAGTTTACAGTTCATTTCATTTCTGGGAAATTTATTTGTGCTACATTGTTGAATAGTTCCTTTTTATATGGGTTATCTAATTGAGATACAGTTTCCGTATGAAAATGCAGCATTGATTTTTTTCTTTTGGCTTTGTTTGTATTTTCCCTTTCAGTTTTAACTGTTATTGTCTCRGTTTTGCTGTGGTGTGTGTGTGTGTGTGTGTGTGTGTGTGTGTGTGTGTGTGTGTGTGTGTGTGTGTGTGTGACTGTGGTGTGTATGCTTTGCCCAAATGCATGCATGTGCACAATTGCATGCTTTGTTCTAGAAAATGTTAAAGGAGGGCATCAAATACCCCAGATATGGGGTCAGGAACAGTTATGAGCTATCCTGTGGGTGCTGAGAATCAAACTCAGGTCCCTTCAAGCATAGCAAGCACTCTTTCCCACTGAGGCATTGCTTCAGCCCCTTTCCTTCTATTTTAACACTGTGGTATTCTGTTGATCTTATTCTCATCTTTAAGATTTTACTTATTATATCTTCAGGTTTCTATTTGAATATATGATATTTTGTCAGATCATTTCTTCTTATACTATTCAGGCTTAATTTCTTTGCAGTGCACTTCAGTAAGTAAGATGTGATGGTGATTTGCACGAGGTTAATAATAGGTTAAAATTATGATGAGTCATGTCATTTTGACCTAAAAGTCAGTGTGTTTGGCATCTCTAGAATGCTGTCCAGTTATCATTAACACCAAGAAGTATATGGAACTGGATTCAGGCAAAGGAGTAATGAACAGATCTTGTACTGATTGGCTATGCAATACCAAGAGGAAGATGGCATCTGACACAATACAGAGGTTAGAGATAACTCTAAGAGACAAATTCTATTTAAAAAAAAGGACCATGTTTGGGGAGACAGACCTGACAGCATTAGCCTGACCCTGAAGGGGTTTGAAATATCAACTGGAGACTTTGATTCTCATACGTGGAATATCATGAAACAGAACTGGGCACATGCTTGTGGATGTCGACAACCGCAGGCGAGGACTGAGGCTAGGGAAGGAGTTTTAAGTGGAAATGGGTGGAGAACAAGGATCTTGGACATCTCCATTAGCAGGACAACATAAAACCACTAATTCCAATGGTAATCCAAGTTAATAGGCTCATCTAACACCCAGATAAGTCATCTCCTGAGATCTCTTCTTAATAGAAACTCAGAACAGTGAACAGGTAAGCACAAACTCAAAAAACACAGCACCAACTACCAAACCATGGATCGAAAGAATGTCAATATAAAAATTTTAAAGCATTTATACACAGTAGTGAGAAATCAAGTTTATACAGTGAGTAACTATAACAGAATGACCTAACTCAAGTTGCATGTGCCTTTGTTCATTATATGCAAATGCGGCTTTTTAAAATAAGTTTTGATTCTTTTAATACTTTCCTCTAGTCTACTCTGCATCCATTCAGTCAAACTGTAATTAGCTAATGGATGCATTGTAGGTGGGTGCCCTTCTGGGTATTCAATGTGCAGCGTGTTCCCAAGAGCAAAAGAAAACAACTTTATATTAAATGGCCATTATTTAAAAAAAAAAAGTATCTAAATTACACTCTGTGAAAGATTTCTGCTAAAAATGAATGTGCTAGGGCGATGAAGTGGGAGCGGGGGTGGGGGGAGCACCTTCATAGAAGCAGGGGGAGGAGGGATGGGATAAGGGTTTTGCGGAGGGGAAACCGGGAAAAGGGGAAACATTTGAAATGTAAATAAACAAAATATCCAATCAAAAAAATGAAYGAATGTGGTTGTGAATACAGAAAGATTTGTGGTCACATGTTCATTGTGTTTACACTGATGCTCTTTTGTTACATGCTTTGCAACGTTTTGCTGTGATCCTTTGTCTGGGCTTATCTTTGTCCACTGTTCTGACTTCCTTTCTGTTTCTATTCATATGAAAAAAATGATTAAAGAGGGGCTGTAACCTCCACAGCGAGTATCTGTGATAATGATAGGAGGGAGATTGTGCAATATTTTAATTACATAAAAAGTACACACCCAAAAGAAAGTTATAGTCATTTAATAATATTTAAAGAGTGTTAACATAAATAAACTCAGGTCCCTCTGTGACCAGCTCCTGAAACAATGCATTTAATAAAAACATGCTAATAGGTGTTATAGCAATGGCTCCTCCCTTATGAGCACTATCTTTGGCAGAGGACCTGAGTTTGTTTCACAGCACCCATATTTTGGCTCACAACCATCTGCAACTCCAGTTCAAGAGGATCTGGTGTTCTCTTCTGGCCCCCACTGGTACTAGGTATACATACAGGTCACAGACACACAGGTAGACAAAAATACCCATATACATAAAATGAAATAAAAATTTAAAACTATCTTTAAACACATCACAATAAACTAGATCTCACCTAGCATCTAAATTAAATTTGAGCAGGCATATTGGACTATGTCCTTAATCCCAGCACTCCAAAGGCTCAGGCAAGAGAACTGAGAATCCCAGGCTAGCCTGGGCTATACACAAAGAATGGATCTCACCAATCAAGGTACGGTTCTTTCTCTAAATAAGTAAAATTTGAGGGCTATAAAAAGCCATCTTAAATACTTTAAGTAAATACTAGGAGAAAACACCCTATAATAAAAGTAGCACGTACTTGAAAGTTTTATGTACAAACTGTGCAGTTTTACAAAATATTTGAAAATATTCTACCGGACCAAGCTCCTTCGCCCCCATTGATGCCAGATTATGCAGTCCTCCACCCCACATGTAGCAGGAGCAATGGACTCACCCATGTATACTTTTTGGTTGGTGGATTAGTCTGAGGGATCCAGTTAGTTGATTCTGTTGTTCTTGTTCTTGGGTTGCAAGTCTCTTCAGCTGTTGGTTGTGACACATGCTGGAAGGATTTGCTGAAGGAGGCAGAGGCAGGAGAATCACAAGTTTGAGACCAGCCAGAACTACACCTTCTAAATACTTTTAAATTATTTGAAAAGTAATTTCATTAGCTTTGGGCAACATCTTCCTCACTGTTTCAAGATTTAATTTCTAATAGCCATAAAATATTGCATGAACTCGGAGAATTAGAGTGAAACAACTACGAAAAAAAGCAAAGCAAAATTAACAAACTCTAAGAAGCGTTCTCGCTGCCTTTCCCTGCCCACTCCAGCGCTCATCTGCTTTGAGCTTGACCCTCATAGTTTTCAGCTACAGAGTTTCTTTTCCTTTCTTTTCTTTTTTTAAAGTCTTCTCAATATAAAGAACAGCTGGATAACAAGAAACAGCATTTAGCTGCGTGGGGTATGACAACTAAGGCAGCGTATCTCCAGCTTCCGCTTGGCTCAAAGCCACTCTAAGACTCAATACAAAAAGAGGTGGGGGTGGAGAATTCGAGGTTGCTAGGATCTTGGCTCATTTCTCCTCTGTGTGGCACCAGCATGTGTTTACTATGAGGCATCCTCTTTTATGAGTTCTAAGAAGCAACATAAGGCAAAAATGTAAAAGCTATGCTTTYACGTTTTTCATAACTAAAACTTATATTTTGACACTTCCGTGCATTTATATAATCACGTACTCTGTTCACTTTCACTCCCACCGTCTCTCAGTGCCTTACTATTCCTGATACTCCTATCTCCTCCCAACAGGTCTCTTTCCTGCATTCCAGACTTTTTGGTTTGTTATTCATTGATTTGAATCGGGGATATCAGTGTGATCATGGGTGTGGATCCCTGCACTGAAGTCTGGTGGKTTCACTGTTACACCACTGAATATTAATCAGCCATTCCCGCAAAATCTATCAGGTGCTAAATTCATCAGAGAGGGGTAGAACCCATGAGCCCCTCCCCATCCTATGACTGACAGTTGAAGCTATCAGTCTTGTGCAGTTCCACTGCAAATACGAAC
Source organism: Apodemus speciosus (assembly GCA_002335545.1). Lineage (NCBI taxonomy): Eukaryota > Metazoa > Chordata > Mammalia > Rodentia > Muridae > Apodemus > Apodemus speciosus. Next base: position 22,957 of record BDUI01025424.1, on the reverse strand, counting down.
GGCTCTGTGGAATCATGTTTGCAATGGATGTGTTGTTCCCAGAAGATAACATTTTGTGTCTCTTCTCCATATCTTCCAGCTCTTATAGCCTCATTTTTCCTCATTTCTACAATGTTCCTTAAGCCTTGGGGAGAGTAATTTGATCTCCTGTTTAGGACTGAGAGTTAATTGTCATTTTTCTAAGCACCTTGAGAAGCCACGAATCTCTGAATTTTCTACTGTTGCTTGGAAAAAGAAGTGATCTTACTAAGACTGAGAATATCATTTATCCATATGAAGATATGCTGGTAACTTAGTCTCTGTTCTTTTGCTGCGAGGAAACTCAGGACCAAGGCAACTCTTATAAAAGGAAGCATTTAAAGTGGGGGCTTACTGACAGATTCAGAGGGTCAGTTTGTTATCATTGTGGCAGAGAACATGGTGCTAACCATGGCACTGTAACTGTAAAGAAGGGTTATATCCTGATCTGCAGACAGAGAAAGGAGAGAGAGAGAGACAGAGAGAGACAGAGACAGAGAGACAGAGGCAGAGAGACAGAGAGACAGAGAGACAGAAAGAGAGG
>BDUI01025415.1:8418-21796 GCA_002335545.1 Apodemus speciosus | reverse complement strand
GAGAGGTAGGTTTGGGAGTGCTAGGGGGTTATTTTCTAATGTATTTGATAGCTCATTCAAGAGCTGTAAGGTCCAGCACAGGGCTCTCCTCATCAAAGTGAATAAGGGGTTTCTGTTCCCCCATTGTTTCCTTCTTGGAGGTACCTACACATTGCCAGATGGCTGCAATGATGGGGAGGAGAGAGGTGTCCCTTAGACTTTTCTCCTTCCTTTGAGGTAAGCCACCAGGGTCCAGACATCAGCGTCATAGGTGAGGTTAGAGATCAGATAAGATGCTAATTGAAACACCTTTTCCATAAGGAGATTGCTTCCTCTGTGAGAGTTTAGCCCCTTGAAACTTGCAGGAACCCGAAGACATTTAATTTGGAACTTCTTCTGATGAGAAGCAGACTTTCACTTAGCAGAAAATTATGGAAGCACTCAATCAAAGGGGGAATGTTCCAGGGACTGCAGGAGTTCTGGGGATTCCACCCAGACCATAGCACAAGCCTGCCTGCAAATTTATGAAACTTCTCTGAATGAACCAGCTCATGAAACAAGTTAAAAGCTCTTAAGAGAAGTTTAGAGTCATGTGTTTTGCGGAATTTCAAGGTCATGGTCTTACCAGAGGACTAAGGGTCTTGAGTCAATGCTGGGGCATTATACATGATGAAAGATGTCAGTTGCCTGATTGTTATAGTTGTTCCCTCAGGACAGCTCAAGTAGAAGGAAATGAGGTAAAAAGAACCAGCTGGTAATCGGAGGGGATGGCAAGGCAAGATGCCAATGTGTCTCAGAGGGGAGTATTCACCCTCTTCTGCACATCCTTTTTCAGGGTCGTCTACCTAAGTTAGGCTGTTCACCATCTGGTGCGGCCAGGAAGACGCTGCTGCCACCAAGAACAGAAGCCACTGCCATTACTGCCTGCAGCCACTACTACAAAACATGGACTCCATCTGCTAGCACCTACCGTCATCCACCACGTGGATTTCCACCACTGTGATGACCATCACTGCTGCCACTGCTATGAGACTCACAGGCTTCTATCACACTAGCTGTGTGCTGTGGCCTACCATGTGGAATTGCCTCCTGGCCAACCGACCAAACAGTTCCAAATTTCCTGCTACTGAACTGCAAATACCTGCAAACACATACTGGCTATATTAATTGGTAAGGAGTTTCTCCTGTTGGCCAGAGGGAACCTTAGGTCCAGATAAGGCCTGGCCAACCTCTTTTGGGCTAAGGGTTGGCTTTCAATGCCCAGTCCATATGACTGTCCTCCTGGCTGACATTACTGTTAGGACATTAGGCCCTTGGGTGACTCCCTCTCTCAGAAGCAACCGAAATTCCCATTTTAGCTCTTGCAGCTGCAGAAAATCCTGGGTCAGGTTGCGTGCTTTCTGACATTCCCAGGGAATGTCGCAGGACCTCTAGGCTTTCTCATGACCCTGAATTTCTAGCTTGGCCATAACCATGTTGCTAATAGTCCCCCAGGATGCTGGTTCAGATTATTTAGCAACTACCCCCCTCACCTGATGAGTGCTAACTTGTCTTCAACTAATACCACCTGGCACCCCACTGGGATGTCTTCTGGAAAATCTCAAATCTCTGAAACTAAGGCCCAATTTGAGGCGCTCAAAACTGATAAACCTCTGCAATAAGGTCTGKWTTCAATACCCWTTAGRTAATAATTCCAAATGGCCACCYAATGGCACTCTAGACCCMATCATTTTAAGGGATCTTCACACATATTGCCAGCAATCTGGTAAAAGGAATGAGGTTTTATATGTTCAAGCTTTCATTTATCTCTGCTCTAAACCCTCCCTCTGCTCTTCTTGTCCCCCAACCCAACTTCTCTTCGCCATGAAACCTACCCACCTTCCACTAGATGATGCTATGCTTGATCCCACCTCACATTTGCCACAGACCTGCTGCCATGCCTGAGAAAACTCAAACTGCCACCTCAGTTTCTCTTTCTCACCAGGCCCTAAAGTCTACTAACTCGACCTCTACAGATCCCTCCCTTCCCTCTGTGCCAGCTACAGGTCACTCCAAATGCCCTGAACTGGCACCAACCTTTATCCCTCCTATCACGCATTCTAAAGCGTCCTTCTCCTCCTCCAAGAACACCTGACTGAGCACTGGTCCTTCCTTTAAGGGAAATGGCTGGGGTTGATGGTCTGGTCAGAGTACATGTTCCTTTCTAGCTGAGTGGGCTTTCTCAAATAGAAAGTAGACTGTGTTCCTATACTGCTAACTCTTCCAACTTTATTAAGGAGTTCCAGTACATCACTCAGTCTTATAACTTGACTTTTCATGATGTTCATATGATTCTTACTAATAGTTTAATTCCTGATGAACACAGGTGAGTTTGGGAAGAGTCAAGAAAGCATGCAGACAAAATTCACCAGACAGAACATATCCAATTGGATCCGAGGCAGTGCCTGACCAGGATCCTCAGTGGAATTACAATTCCACAGATGGTATTTTAACCAGAGACAGGTTTATTACATGCCTTCTGGCCAATCTTAGAAAAGCAGCCTTAAAGCTAGTAAATTTTGAAAAACTCCAAGAGGTTGTCCAGGACAAGCAAGAGAATTCATCTCAGTTTTTAGAACACCTCACAAAGGCTTTGCTATAATACACTAATCTGGACCCTGAAAATCCAGAAGTTAAGCAACTTCTGATGACCTACTTCTTTTCCCAGAGCTACCCCGACATAAAAGCTAAACTTAGGCACTTGAAGAGGGGGCCCCTAACTCCACAGGCAGAAGTCTTGGTGCTGGCCTTCAAGGTGTAGCATGAGAGAGATGAAAAAGCCTGAAAACAAAAGTACAACATGCTGGCAAAGGCTCCCCAACCAGCTCCAGCCACCACCCGTGACCCTGGCCTTCTAAGGCTCAAGACCCACCAGCTCCCTGCTATAGATGTGGTAAACGAGGTCACTGGGTGAGGGCTTGCCCTCACCCCCAGAAGCCAAAAGGACCATGTCCTAAGTGCTGTTGGGAGGGACATCGGGCTGTCAATTGCCCTCGGGTTGCACAGAACAGAGGAACATCCAGTCCAGGTACTCCTCCAGCTGACCTCCTAGGCTTGGCTATGGATGACTAAAGGGGCCAGAGCTCCCTTGACCCGACAACACCCATCACCAGCAGGGAGCCCCTCATGGTATGTGGGTGGCCCATCTCCTTCCTCTTGGACACCAGGGCCACTTACTCAGTCCTAATGGAGTTTTGGGGACCCACTTCACCTTTGCATTTTCCTGTTGTCAGGGTAGGAGGGCAACCTTATCTTCCTCATCAGACCCCATCACTTACTTGCACGTTTAGGGTTGTACCCCTCACCCATTCCTTTTTGGTAGTATCAACTTTTCCTGTCCCCTTATTAGGATGGGATCTTTTAGCCCAGTTGGGAGCCTTCATTTCCTTTGTTGCCCCCACTTGCCTGAACCCAAGCTTGCCAGCAGTTCCTTTACTTCTCCTTCTAGCCAGTCAACCTGCTAACACTAACATGTTTCCTTTACCAGCTTCTCAGGTGGACCCCAGAGTTTGAGACCTCCAGAACCCCTCTTTTGCTAAACATCATTCTCCTGTTGTCATCCAGTTACTGCACTCTACCAGGTATATCACGCAAGCTCAATACCCTCTCTCTCTTTAGAGGCTCAGGGTCTTAAGCCTATCATTTCTGACCTCTTAAGGAAAAAACTCCTTTGCCCTATTTCTTCCCCTTTAACACCCCTATCCTAGCAGTTAAGAAACCTAATGGTACCTATCGCCTGGTTCAAGACCTCAGGCACATTAGTTCTGCAGTGGTCCCCCCATCCTGTTGTAGCTAACCCCTACACAGTTCTTTCTACTGTCCCCTCAGAAACTTCTCATTTCTCGGTCCTAGATCTGAAGAACACATTTTTCTCTATCCCTCTCAACACCCAGTCACAGAACATATTCGCCTTTACCTGGACAGATCCTGACACCCACTTTTCTACCCAACTTACTTGGACTGTTCTGCCTCAGGGATTCCTGCACAGCCCACACCTATTTGGCCAGGCCCTGGCTCCTGACTTATTCTCTTTATCTCTCCATAAATCTAAGATTCTTCTTAATGTAGATGATGTCCTTCTCTGTAGCCCATCCCTAGAGATTAGCCAAGCTGACACCTGTGCTCTTCTAAATTTCTTTTCTAGTCAAGGCTACAGGGTCTCACCTTCTTCCCCCCTCCCCCTCCCCGATATATTCTTTATTTACATTTCAAATGCAGGGTCTCACCTTCTAAAGTCCAACTGTCCACTCCTCAGGTTACGTATTTGGGACTAACAATTACCCCAACCCACAAGGCTTAGATAGAATCTGATTCAGTCTTTTATTGTTCCTTCTACAAAGGAAGAGATTTTATCATTCCTAGGAATGGCTAGCTTTTTACATTCCTGGGTTCCTTCATTTGCCCTCCTTTCTCAACCCTTATGTGAAACAGTGTTAGGCCCCACCCATGAACTACTTCTCAAGCCTGTTACCAAGCCCTTTCAGAGGCTCCAACAGGCTCTCCTTAAGGTCCCAGACTTACATCTCCTTGACCTGACTTGTCATTTTTCCCTCTTTGTAACTGAAAAGGAGGGATTTGCCCTTGGAGTCTTAGGTCACCAACTGGGACCTTCTTTTGCACCTATAGCATACTTGTCAAAAAGATTAGATTTAACCATCCAGGGATGGGCACCTTATATTTGTACCTTAGCAGCCACTGAACTCCTTGTTAAAGAGTCAAAGAAACTAACCTTGGGGTCGCCCATAACTGTGTTCTCTTCTCATAACCTGTCACAGCTCCTAACTTACAAAGGCTTGCAGACTCCACCTCCCTCCAGAGTTCCCTCTCTTCAGGTAGTGCTAATAGAAGAATCCACACTCACCTTCCAATCATGTCCTCCTCTTAATATTTCCAATCTTCTTTCCCAACCTAATACTAACCACTCCCTGTCTCACTCCTGCACTGAGACTTTAGAGCAACTATTACCTCATCCTTCACACATACAGGAGGGCACATTGCTTCAAGCTATTTAGACCTGGTACACATATGGTAGCTCTTTTTTATATGAAGGGACCAGGAAAACTGGCTATGCCAGAGTGTAAGAAACCAAGGTGGCAGAGGCACAGGCCCTTCCTACATACACAACAAATCAATAGGCTGAACTAATAGCCCTCATCCTTACCTTTCAGCTGGCACAGGGACAATCCCTCAACATCAATACAGATTCCAAATATGCTTCCCATATCCTCCTGTCCCACGCTGATATCTAGAAGGAGTGCAGGTTACTTACCACAAAAGGAGGATCAGTAACTAATGCAAACCACATTTTGTCATGCTAAAGCCCTCTCATCTCCCCACAGCTATTGGGATTGTCGACTGTAGATCCCACCAGACCGATGACGCTATTGTCTCCAAGGGAAACAACCAAGCTGATGAGGCAGCTAGAGCTGAGGCCCTCAGTGACCTAAACTCATCTCACCTTACCCAGGACATCCTTATACTCCAAACCACATCTCTACCTTCACCCACTGACACTTGCCAAACTCTGTCCTATCTTCACCAACTCTTTCATCCTAACAGCCAAGCAATGTCTTCTTTTGTTAAGACCCACCTACAGCCTACTCTTGAGAACTTAAGTTTCTTAAAATCTATCACTGCTTCTTGTAAAATCTGTCAGATGTCAGACTAGAACTTATATAGTAGCACCCCTTTTCCTTTTTTTTTTCTTTTTTTTAATTCGATATATTGTTTATTTACATTTCAAATGATTTCCCCTTTCCTGGATTCCCCCTCCCTGAAAGTCCCATAAGCCCTCTTCCCTCACCCTGTTCCCCAATCACGCCCTTCCTGTCTCCCTGTCCAGTTCCCTGTCCTGTTTCCCTGTCCTGGTATTCCCTTACACTGCTGTACTGATCCTTTACAGGACCAGGGGCCTCTCCTTCCCTCTTCTTGGGCATTTGATATGTTAATTGTTTCTTGGGTATTCTGAGCTTCTGGGCTAATATCCACTTATCAGTGAGTGCATACCATGTGTATTCACTTGCCTAAGAATTTCATGATTTGCCAGGCAGTGGTGGCACACGCCTGTAATCCCAGCACTCTGCGAGGCAGAGGCAGGCAGATTTCTGAGTTCGAGGTCAGCCTGGTCTACAGAGTGAGTTCCAGGACAGCCAGGGCTATACAGAGAAACTCTGTCTTGAAAAAACAAACAAACAAACAAACAAGTAAACAAACAAAAGAATTTCATGAATTAATTGTTTTTAATAGCTGAGTAGTATTCCATAGTGTAAATATATCACATTTTCTCTATCCATTCTTCCATTGAGGGATATCTGGGTTCTTTTCAGCTTCTGACTATTATAAATATGGCTGCTATGAACATAGTGGAGCATGAGTCCTTTTACTTGCTGGGGAATCCTCTGGGTATATGCCCAGGAGTAGTATAGCAGCGTTCTTCTGTAGAATTATGCCCAGTTTTCTGAGGAACCATGAGACTGATTTCCAGAGTGGTTGGTACCAGCTTGTAACCCCACCAGCAGTGGAGGAGTGTTCATCTTTCTCCACATCCTTGCCAACACCCGCTGTCTCCTGAGTTTTTAATCTTAGCCATTCTGACTGGTGTGAGTTGAAATCTCAGGGTTGTTTTGATTTGCATTTCCCTAATCGCTAATGATGCTGAACATTTCTTAAGGTGCTTCCCAGCCATTTGTTATTCCTCAGGTGAAAATTCTTTATTTAGCTCTGTACCCCATGATCTAAGATTAAGAATTAACAAATGGAACCTCATAAAATTACAAAGTTTCTGTAAGGCAAAGGACACTGTCAAAAGGACAAAATGGCAACCAACAAATTGGAAAAAAGATCTTTATCAACCCTACATCAGACAAAGGGCTAATATCCAAGATATACAAAGAACTCAAGAAGGTAGACTCCAGAGAACCAAATAACCCTATTAAAAATGGAGTACCCCTTTTCCTTCCCATCAGGCTAGAGGTTCCCTTCTTTGAACTGACTGGCAACTTGACTTTGCTCATATGCCCACTGTCAAACATGTTAAGTGCCTCCCCGTCTTGGTAGACTCACCAAGGACTTCACCTTGAGTGTGAAAAACTTCTACCTCTGGCTCTTTTCAGGCTATGAGCTCTCACCAAGTGACCTTCTCAGGGTGGGTGGAAGCATTTCCCACAACCAACAAAAGGGCTCAGACAGTCTCTGATCTCCTCCTCTGAGAGATTATTCCCATCTTGGTGTCCCAACCTCCCTCTAGTCAATGGTCCTAAATTTACCTCCCAGAGTTGTCAGTCTATCTAAGGCCCTAGACATCTCCTGGCATTTTCTCATTCCCTACCACCCTCAATCATCAGATAAGGTAGAAAGAACTAATGGCTCTTTAAAAACCACTGATGCTAAGTTTTCACAGGAACTTCACCTTGAGTGTGTAAAACTTCTACCTCTGGCTTTTTTCAGGCTATGAGCTCTCCCCAAGTGTCCTTATCTTGACAGCATTAGTTAGATACAGTCTATTCACATAGAGTTGTTCCACACCAATTTTTTTAGGTGGTGTACTGGCTGATTTTGTGTGTCAACTTGACACAGGCTAGTTATCACAGAGAAAGGAGCTTCAGTTGGGGAAGTGCCACCATGAGATCTAGCTGTGGGACATTTTCTCAATTAGTGATCAAGGGGGGAGGGCCCCTTGTGGGTGGAGCCATCCCTGGGCTGGTGGTCTTGTGTTCTATAAGTAAGAAGGGTGAGCAAGCCAGGGAAAGCAAGCCAGTAAGAAACATCCCTCCATGGCCTTGGCATCAACTCCCTAGTTTCCAGTCCTGACTTCCTTAGGTGATGAACAGCAGTGTAGAAGTGTAAGCTGAATAAACCCTTTCCTCCCCAACTTGCTTCTTGGTCATGATATTTGTGCAGGAATAAGAACCCTGACTAGGACAAACTGGTACCAGTGTAGTGGGGGATTCCTGTGACAACCAGACCATGTTTTGGGGAGGAAGGACTTTGGAACTTTGGGCTAGACAATCTATTTGGTGTTAGGAACTCTGTGTAGGAGCTTGGAATATAATGTTGAGAACAGCGTAGAAGATGGAGGCCTGGCTTTTGAAATTTCAGAGGGAAGATTAAGGACTCTTATCAGGGCCATGTTTTGATTGTAAATATTCTGTGTTTGGTTAGCTGGGGCTGAAGAATCAGATGTGAGTAACAAGATACCAGAACCACTAAAGCAAACATTTGTGTTACTGGGACTATTGATGATGGTTAGCTGGAGCTAAGAAATTAGTGGTGATTAAGAAGAGACCAGCATCACTGAGGTGACATCTTCTGGGAAGTATTTTCTGAGAGCACAGAGGCTGTGTTCCAGAGATAGCCATGGTTGTACTTTGCACTGTGGCTGAACTTAGTACTGTGTAAGAGCCACCCAGGTGGTACTAGTTTTGGAGGCATGAAGGAGCCATGAAGAGCAGCTGAGGCTCGACACTGTGAGAGGCCATGGAAGGCCATTGGTGAAGGTGCAGCCTCAGTTGCAATTGATGGCCCAGAAATGAAGGAGTCGTGCATAGGAGTTGAGGTTTGACACCATGAAAAGAGCCTAAGAGACGCTATTGGTGACTCCTAATTACAGCGGAAAACAGTCATGTTTTGGAGATGCCAGTGCCATGAGATGACCACCAAGAACAGCAGAAGTAGTGGAGTACAAGAAGCTGGAGCCTAGAAGACAAGGTGTGTGCTACAAAGGACAGAGATGGAGAAGTGACCCATGACCTTGGAGGAGCACAGAGGATTATGAGTTGGATCCCAGACATTGGATCGTTGGAGTTTGATTTTTGCTTTTGATTGTGACTGTGTCCTGATATTTTTCCCTCTTGAAGGAAGAAAGTATTTTGGTGGAACCCACAGTTAAGAGACTGAATTTTTAAAAGGCTTTGTATTTTAAAAGCTATTAGATATTTTAAAGGGATTGAACTTTTAATATGTAAAGACTGTGGGGCTTTTAAATTTATTTAGATCTTGGGGATGATTAAGAAAGTAAGGGTTGAGGCTTAATAGTGATTGTTTGTGTGTCAAGTTGTCAAGGGTTCAGTTGTACTGGCTGGTTTTGTGTGTCAACTTGACACAAGCTGGAGTTATCACAGAGAAAGGAGCTATAGTTGGGGAAATGCCTCCATGAGATCCATCTGCAAGGCATTTTCTCAATTAGTGAATAAGGGGGGAGGGCCCATTGTGGGTGGTGCCATCCCTGGGCTGGTGGTCTTGTGTTCTGTAAGAGTGCAGGCTCAGGGGAAGCAAGCCAGTAAGAAACATCCCTCCATGGCCTCGGCATCAACTCTGGATTCCTGATCTGCCTGAGTTACAGTCCTGACTTCCTTTGGTGATGAACAGCAGTGAGGAAGTGGAAGCTGAATAAACCCTTTCCTCCCCAACTTGCTTCTTGGTCATGATGTTTGTGCAGGAATAGGAACCTCGACTGAAACAGGTGGGTTAATAGTTATTGAAATTGTCACTTTGGTTTTGGTTACTAGAACTCATGCCTGATGTTTCCATGTTTTGGGAAACTTACTCGGGAATGAAATAAAGGAGCACACAAATTGCAAAATAGTAATAATACTATTATAAAGCAAAGAATAGTAAAGACGACAGGTGTTACAGTACTCAAGGTTCCTGATTATTGCTTTAGACTTTCTTTAATGGGGTTCCAGGAGAGGTTTGGTAGCTAATGGTTATGGCATGCATGGTTCTCTTGTTTGACAGACATGAATTATGTAAGCTTTTGTTTACTTCCTATGTATTTTCCCACAATGCTTCTGATTTTAACTATTTGACCTGCAACTATGCATAGAGGTGATAGAGGGAATTCTTCCCAAAACTTAACTCAGAGGACATGGTTTGCCTTATAAAACATGTATGCAAGTCTAAGCCAGATATGTCCCCTTTTATCTATTCTCTGATATGTCCTACAATTCAGTAAAATCTATACATCATTGATTGTCATTGATGGGAGATCATTATTCCATTGTTGAAAGTAGAGTATTGTATTCTGACCCATACTAATGTGGGTCTCTAGGATACAAGCATGTTACTAGGTTTTTTAGTTGTTTTTGTTGTTTTAGTGTATATGTATAGTACTTACAGGTGAGGGTCCTAGGCTGGCAGATGTATCATGAAAAGGTGTGTGTGTGTGTGTGTGTGTGTGTGTGTGTGTGTGTGTGTGTGCCTTTGTGTGCATTACTCAAATTAAGAAGTGTCCAAGTTTGCTAGGCTTCACTGTTTGCCTGTCTCATCTTTTAGTCACCACTATTTTACTTGGGGTATTATTGCTATCTTCCTATAAGATGATCTTTGTTCCTTCTAAGGGTCCTTAATTGATTTAGGTCATGGGAGGGTGTAACAAAAACCAGAAGAGATAGTCAATCTGCAGGTAATGTGTTCTCTCTTTGCAGGTAGCATAACTGCACTCACAAAACATGCTTCGCACACCTTCTAGCAATCAAAAACCTGAACCAAAGCCCTTCCCACTTCCATGCAAAGTTCAAAAGTAGGAACACGCAGTTCTTTATTCTTTTCTGTAGAATAGTGGGCAAGGAATATATTAATGTTCTGTTCATATTCTCCAGTGTCTGAGCTTGTCTGACCCCCAACTATGAAGGAACCAGTTTCCCCCTTCTTCCCTCCTCCCACCCCTATCCTCCCTGCTGTCCTCCCAGTTCTCAAACCACAAAATAACAAAGATGCAAATATTTCCATGTGATAATGAATTTATCTTTGCAATTCTCACTGGACATTATTGAACTAGTCAAAGTGTAATTACTGGGCATTTAAAAACAATTTTATGAGGAGACACATAGGTCTGATATTTCTGGATGTGTTCTGGTACTACAGGCTATATTGATGTCAGCAGTGGAGGTGTTTGAGTCAGCTATGGAGTCTTAGTCCTGAGCTGGCTTGCAGTTCATCTCGTCCTTCAGCTGTTTGTCTTGATCTCAGAATGTGATAAACTCTTTTGCTTAATTACCTTGATTGCAGAATGTGGTCACCTCCTCATTCACCTGCTTGTTTTGTTAGACAGTAATCCTTTTTTTCACCTGCTTGAATACTAGAATAATGTGATCCTCCCCTCTTTCACCTGTTTGCCTTGATAGTATAGTATGAACCTCTTCCCCTTTACCTGGTTGTCTAGATTGTAGACTGTTACCTATATCTTCTTTTACTTGTTTTTCTTGATCTAATTGTGTAATCACCACCTCTTTTAGCTGCTTTTCTCGATTGCACAAGGTAGTCACCTCATCCTACAATTGCTTGTCTTGATTTCATGATGTATTTGCCTCCATTTGCTGGTTATAGTGATAGTCACATTGTGTCTTCACCTCACTGTGCAGGTGATAGTATTGATTCCACAGTACATTCATCTCATTCTGTACCTAAGTATATTGATCCCACAAAATCTTCACCTTTTCTTGCAGCAATTTTTTCTCTTTGGGTCTTTGATTTTTCCTCTTTTTCTGATGCTCATTTTCTCCAGGAAATGGTGTTGTTTTTCCATCTTCCTTAGGTTTCTCTGGAGGAGTGATTTTTTGTTGTTGTTGTTGTTGTTTTTTTTCCTGGAGATCTTCATTTTGGGTTCTTTGTTAGGGTCCATTTTACCCTTTTTAAGAACTGTAGAGCCTAAAAGGATAGCACAATGAGACATTGGTTACAACAGATATGCAAGAAAGCATGGCTTTCTAAGAGTTTGAGTTGAGCAGAAAGTTTAAGCTAGGCCAGGCAAGGAAAGGTTCTCTATAGGAGGGGGAATTGATGGAGAAAATAGACACTTCACTTAGGTTAGGTGGTTAACTTACTTTTTCACCACTTCTGTAAGTAGATTAACCCAAGGTCTTGCCAGAATATTGAGTTCTGGGCTTTAGGCAAAGCTTGCCCTTCTCAGGTCGCTATGTGAAGCTGATGGGTCCATCTCTGTGATTTATCAACCTTGCCCATTGTGAAGCCTCACAAGGATTTGGCCAAGATGGCCAACTTGCTGACTTATATACACCTTCCTTGAACAATGGTAGCCAAACACATAAGCCATGGTTGGTTAGCTAGTTCTGTCATAGCCAGTTGTGCCAACCATGGTCTCTGTTATCACAGTGTATGCTCTCTAACTCCTTGGTGAATAGGGGTGGTGGGAAGACAATCAGCCTGGGAAACCAAGGCAGAGCTCAGAAAACAGAAACTACTACTCTTTGACACCTATGAATTAGGGAGATGTGGGGAGGGAAAACAGGTTCAATTTGAGCATGGAGGCTTCTCTTCAACATTGCAAAATTAGCATTTTCATGGCACCCTTCTCTATACACAAATGTTCAGTCTTTGATCGGTGCATGTGACAGAGGGTTTGCTCTTCAAAGCTCTTTCTCAAGCTCCCCCAACCTAGCTAGAAGTTGATCCCAGTTGCAATCCTCCATAACACTTAATATTTTCAATTATCTAAAAAATTTTCTGAAAGCAGCATATTCTTAAGAATATATAGATATGTAACTTACCCAACAAACAAAGAGTTCCATGAGTAAACATCATTTTACATATGTATTTGGTAGTAAAGACTGTTGGTATTGCTTAGATAATTTTTCTGACAGAATTGGAAAGGATTTCATTTTTGTAGATTTTGTTTTTTCTTCTGTTCTTTTCCTTTGTCCACACTATTATTGTTGAATTTTAAAAGCTTATTTTCTTTATTCCAATTCTATTTTTAAAAATTATTTCTTCCTAGCACAAATTGTCTTCCAATAAAAATTCTTGGATGTATTTAAGTGCAATTCTTATATTTTTGAGGGGTTGTTGCAAATGTGTCTTTTTTTAATATGTGCATTTGGATGCACTTTTATAATCCTGCTTCTACCTGTTATCTCTCATTCATTGCTTCACTTGTATCCTATCAGATATGTTAGAGATGTCCATTCCTTTCTACATGAGGAAGACCCTTATGTTTGTTCTGTATCTCACTGCCACAGTATCTTTAGTAGTTCACAAATGTTCCCTCTGTAAAAGTCAGCATATAAGCATATGCTGAGGATTTCCAAGCCATTGTTTCAATTCATGTTGTTGTTACAGTGTTGACAACTCTGTCACACAGCATGTTTATGTAAAATTGATGTCTAACCTTTCTATAGGATTGAGTAAAGTGACAGCATGGTCAGGTTCTGGTGAATATCAACTGGTTACATATTAATATAGATTTCTTTTTATTGATTATGGCAAAAGAGTTTTAGTCCTTCTTTTTGTATCAATATTAATCAGATGTCTCACCCTGATGATCCAACTTGACCATAATTACATCCCATGTTATAAGCATCTTTACACTAAAGATCGGGATGTAATGGATTAATTGTGAGAGCAT
>BDUI01025408.1:15476-27072 GCA_002335545.1 Apodemus speciosus | reverse complement strand
AAAAAAAGTCTCTATAAAACAAACACATTTCAAAGGATAGAAGACAAAGATTCTTGAAGTTTCTAGAGAGCAGGTGCTAAATATTATTAAATATAATTATAAATGTTTATTGAGTTCGTACTGTGTGCCAGAGCAGTGCTAAGTGCATCATATTATTAACATTTAATCTCCATAATAACCCTCTGACGTAGGCACTGTAATCGCCTCCCTCCATTTCACAGGCAGAGATGAAACAGAGAGGGTCGGTAACTGAGCCAAGGATACTCAGCTGACAACTAGAAGGTGTAAGATTTGAACTTAGATAGGCTGTTTCTACAACACAGTTCTTTTAACCTCAAAGCTGCTTTGATGTCTTTCTGAAGTTAGTTGCCATCATTTTCTTAGTAGACATAAGCGCGTTCATGAGTCTTTCCAAGGCCTTTTCTCAGTGTAGATATTATTTCCTAGTGGCTTCTTAAGCTGCTCAAGTAAAAGTTATAGCAAGAGGCTCTTAATCAAAACCAAAACAAAACAAAACAAAAAAACAAAAACAAAAAACAAAAACAAAAACACAAAACCAAAACAAAACAAAACCCCCCCCACAAAACTCCTTTGAATGGGGAACACTTTGTTGTTTTTTTTTAAACCTGAATTCAAAATTGAATCAAACCTCTTATTTGAAAAAAAAAATTGTGACTGGACATAAACTTCAAAGATAAAACTTGTAAATTATGGATTTTAAAATTCATTTAAAAAGAAATAGAAATGTCTTAGCATAAATGGTCTATGACAAAGCATGGGAGAGACAGATGCCCATAAAGATTTCCTCTCCGTCCACTACTAGGCGTCGTAGCTAGGAACGAGCTAAGTGCCTTGCCAGGGACGGTGTTTCCCAGAATGCCTTGCAGTGACGTATGTGAGCTGTGGTCTAGAGAAACTGCACATCTGGATACAGATCAGTACAATGGTCCAGAGGTTACGGAATCACAGAACAGAGGGATCCCTGACTGTGTGGATGGAGGACAGCTTCCTCTGCAACTTTAATTTATTCCCAGAAACATATAAGATCTCTTTGATATGGTAATCTCCCTGAAATAATGCAATATAGTTTTCTTTGTCAACTCAGATGTTATGAGACTTATGCTTCTTCCGGCAGAAGGAGCATGACACGGTGACAAGTGTGCTGTGGTACTTGTTCGGCCTGTGTCCGGGTCAGCTCTCCCGTGACTATCAGTGGCCCGTCATATCAATCGGATGCATGTGATTGATTCATCAGCCACTACTGTGGGGAGATAGCGGTCACCACAGGAGCTCACCTGCTTCCTCTCGCCCACACCAGCACTCTGGTGTGCACGAAGCCGTTTCCAGGACGGTGTCTGTCTCTCTCTGACCTCTCAGGCCTGCACTCTGGACTGTATGGCAGACCAGCAGTGGCCTCACACACTGCATGGTCCTCAAGCAGCGATAGGAATTGTGGTGGCCCTGGGAGGAGGCTGGGACCGACTYGTGAGATCCCAAAGTGTGTGCTTCTTCCTAATTCCACGATATGCGTACAGCAGACATCGGCAGCTGCTGTGAATCAGAGCTCCCAACCCTCTCCCAGAGCTAGCTGTTAAATATTGACCAATGTGTGCTAGCTCTGTTATCCTGCTGGTGAGATAATTCAGGGGTGTGTTCTACAATGAGTTTCAGCCCTCCTCACCCTCTACACACACACACACACACACACACACACACACACACACACTTTTTATTTTTTTAATCCAAGCAGGATTAAGCTCCAGCCACCCATGGCGGTGGCCATCTTGGAGAGCCAGCTTTTCTTGGCTCTCTTCTCTAACCCTAGTTCTCTACTCTGCTGTCACTTTCTGTCTCTTGACAAGAATCGTGTATCACAGTCTGCATTAGGGGAGCTCAGTGCAGGAGAGGAGACAGTAATCTGTAAAGTCACAGTTATAAAGAATAGTGCGTAAGCAAGGCATCTCTAGAGATGCAATCTTTTCCGATGACAGACAGATACCCAACTGATATCACAGTAGGATTGCTAGTTAGCCAGGTATTAGAATACTGCTCTTAAAACTTAGTTGCTCTGAATATGTGAATTGCCTTCAATGGCTTTTAATTTTTATCGTTTTGAATAGTTCCATGATACATTAAAATGAACGTCTCTAGTCTCTGCCTCCATCCAAACAGATAGCGCGCACCCTGGCAAGATGCCAATCTCCATGTGTCATTTGGCGGAAAGATGGGGGCCTCTACAGGCTTTGAGGTCTCTGGCGTGCTTGGCTTATTGGTCCTGGTCTGCGTTAACAACTCTTGTTATTTATTTTTAAATACTGTGTTGATCTTGTATTTTGTCGTGTTTATAAAGTGACATGCACCAGGATCCCCGTGATGCTGTAATAAGACAGATTCCTTAGAAAGCGTTGCCACAAACCCAACATTGCCAAAATACAGAGTGTGGCGGGATTTTCTCTATTTAAAAAATGGTTCTTTATGATATCTTTATGGTGAAATTATAATAATTTTGCTTTCTTGTATTTAATAGTAAGTGCCATATGCTATCATTTGGACCTTCACAGTCTTACATGATAAAGGCTCGGTCCCCAGCCTGTTTGTACTGCTGCTGAGAGAGGGTAGACCCTCTCAGAGGTGGGTCCACCAGAAGGAAGTTCCGTCATTGCCGGATACTGCAGAAGTTGCCTCTGTAGGGGATATTGGGATCTTTGTACCTTCTCTGCRTTTGGTTCCTGTTGCAGTCAGGTGAAAAGGCCCTCCCCAGCACATATTCCAGATGCTAGGATGAACCAGTCCCCAAAGGCCCAAAACAACAGGGTAGCAGCCATGAATAGAAACCTTTGAAGATGCAAGCTGAAACAGACCCTTTCCGGATCTGTCAAGTGTTTTGCCATAGCAGGTAATGATACAAAGTCTCATCAGGTCCCAGCAGTGAAGACGAAGAGGAAAAACAGAACATCAGTTGTAAAGAAAGGGCAACAATTTAGCAAGAAAAGCATTAAGCAGGGCCCAGACTCCGCAGCTGGGACCACCAGGGCSTTGATGTATGAAGCATCCAGGCCCCAGTGTTCCCATCACAGCTTCCAAAGAGTGGCACTGTCACTATAGGGAAGTCTATCAATGTGGACAAAGGCCCACATTTTAACTACAAACCAATTTGCTCGTCTTGTCTGAATCTTTCAGGGCCTGGAAGATGCCTGGTCCCCTCTTTCCCCRCTAGCTTGTCTCTGAGTGACACCTAGAAAAGAGAAGAAGGCTTTCACTTGGGAACCAAAAGGGGCGACAACATGTTTGCAAGTTTTCATTATCAGAGACATTCCTAATCTGATTTGATTTTGAGACAGTCTCCTGTAACCCAGGCTGGCCTCGGACTTGGAATATAGCCCAAAGCCAACCTTGAGTTTCTAATCCTCCTGACTTGACAGGTGTGAATCAGTATGTTTTTTACAAATACATTTACCTAGTATGTGTATGTGTGTGAGCGCGCGTGTGCATGTTCATGTGTGTTTGAGTGCCTATGTGACACAGTACATGTGTGGAGCTGAGAAGACAGCATATAGGACTCAGGCTTTGCCTAAGTGTGTTCCAAGGCCTGAGCTGAAGTGTTCCACTGGGCTGTCTAGCTAGTCCCACACCCAGCTTTTAAAACCAATTATTTATTCTGTTTGTGTGTATGTAAGTATGTGTGGTCTATGTGTGTGGGTCTGTGTGTGTATGTATGTATGTATGTATGTATGTATGTATGTACAAGTCCATGTGCGCACAAAGGCTGGAGGAGGTTATCTCGTGTCCTGATGTTGCCCTCTATTTTATTCACTTGAGACTGAATGAACCTAAAGTTAGACTGGTAACCAGTAAGCTCTAGTGCTGGGGAAAGGGGCTCCTGTCTCAGCCCCTTTCCCCAGCACTGGGGTAATAGCTGCCTGGGTGACTATACCCATATTTTTATGTGGCTTCTGGGGACTTGAATTTGGGACCTTGTGCATGCGTATACAGCAAGTTTCCTTCCCTGCTGGGCCGTCTCCCCAGACCCTTCTCCTCCATTTTAATCTGCAAGATCTTACTCTGTAGCCTGCTGGGCTGCATGGGAACACGGCAATCCTCTGGGCTTAGCTGAGCACTRGAATCACAGATGTGGACAACYGTGACTGGCCAAAAAAAAATTTTTTTTTCCAAGACAGGAAGTAAACCAGTCATCAGAACAGCAACTCTAAAATGCAAGTTCTCTTTGCAGAGCCCTCTCCCCCACTTCATACATGCTTCTGACCACTGAGGGATGCAGCTGCTGTAGTGGGTGATGCTGTGGGCAGAAGCCCCGCTGGGCTATGCTGTGATAGATTATTTCACCAAGTCATGTTGGTGAGCTCCACTCATGCCTCAGTTAGTCAAGTGGAGAAAGGCACCCATTGGTTGCATTTGGCCTCTCCACACTAGGCCTCTCCATGCGTGTGTACCCGTGTGTATTTACGCCTCACGGAAACACACATTTATATAACCCCGCACAGAAATACATAGAAAATGACACACAGACATTGAACCAAGCAGAGGAGTTTGGAAATTTCCTTTTATGATTATTCTAAATCACTTTTGAGATCTCAGAGGTTCCAAATATTTTGTTTTAAAGATTTCTTTCCTTCACTAGGATACTGCTAAGAGGATATTGACAAAATGAATTGCACCTAAGCTATTTATTTTTGAATGGATGAAAAATGCATAGAAATATCACTAGAAATCAAAACCTCCTGAAAAGTAAGATCAACTGCCAGCTACTTTCTAAAGACTCACTCAGTGTGTGTGTGTGTGTGTGTGTGTGTGTGTGTGTGCGCGCGCGCGCATGCACTGATGTGTACCACTGTGCTCAGGAACCCATGGAAGATAGAGAGGGCGTCAGATACACTGGAAATTTAGTTACAGATGTTTGTGAGCAGCCATGTGGATGCTGGGAACCAGACCCGGGTCTTCTGAAAGAGCACTAAGTGCCTTTATTGGCTGAGCCATTTCTCCAACCCCACTTCAAGAGAGTATTTTTTAAATTATCATCTTTTTCTAAAGTAATTTTTCTCCTCTGTAAACTATCAACCGTGAGGTCCTTCTGCATGCTGACAGAGGAGCCCCAAGACATCTACTAGTTTGACTACAAAACTTCTTTGCAGACCCTCGAACAGCTGAGAGTTCTTTGCTGTGGTTTTAGGCATAGCCCCGCCCGGTTCTCCGTTCACCTGTCAGTCACCCTGGCAGGACCGAGGGGCTGCCTTCAGACGGTCCGCTAGCCCCATCAGGAGCAGACCCTGGCAGCTGAGGACCTGCTTAGAGCCAGCACTTCTACTTCAGCATCCTTTAGGCCTCTTCTCGCTTCCTTGGATGCTGTTTCCATTTGACTTGAAGAGGCTCAGTCTTGCTCATAACTTTTCATAGCTTTCTAAGGAAGGAGGAGGAGGATGTTAGCTTGGGATGTAGCTGTCAAGGCCATTCTTTGTAAGAGAATGGGGCAACAGCATAATCCACTGGGCCCTCAGTGAAAGCCCAGCATGGYCCGTTCCCTGGGAGTCTCTGTTGGATTTGCTGCCTGCATATCCCCGCAGGAGCCTGAGCTACTTTGTATGGTGGGACTGATATCCCAAAGACAGTTTTAACCCTTTCTATGATTGCTGTGGGTTTTTTTTATTATTATTGGATATATTCTTTATTTACATTTCATTTCCCTTTTTCTGGATTCCCCGCCCCCCAGATGTCCCATATGTCTTTTTCCCTSCCCCGGTTGCCCCATTCACCCCTTCCCACTTCCCTGTTCTGGTATTACCCTGCACTGCTGCATTGGGCCTTTCCAGAACCTGGRTCCACTTTTTCTTTCTTGTCGGAGAGCATTTGATAGGTAGATTGTGTCTATGGTGTTCCAAGATTCTAGGCTAATATCCACTTATCAGTGAGTGCATGCCATGTGTATTTTTTTGAGACTGGGTTACTTCACTCAGTATGATGCTCTCCAGCTCTATCCATTTCTCTAAGAATTTCATGAATTCATTGTTTCTAATGGCTGAATAATGCTCCACAATGTTCATAGCAGCCTTATTTATAATAGCCAGAAACTGGAGGGAACCCAGGTGTCCCTCAACGGAGGAATGGATAYAGAAAATGTGGTATATATACACGATTGCTGTGATTTTTAATGTTCTCTCCATTTTTGTCTTGATTCTATAATTTGTCACCAAAAAAAACCAAAACAAAACAAAACAAAAAAACCAAAAGATTGCTTCAAAGAGAGAACTACTCAATAGTTGAGAGAATTATTGAGTATCATAATTATTGGTATAAAGACTAAAGGGGCACCCTGTCCTGACAATGAGGAAGTGTTTATTAAGCAGATGTTGTGGGTGGCTGTTTTGCATAGCATTTCTTTTAATCCCTCACAACTTCTCTCTGAGATAGACCTAGGACTTCCTGTTTTATAGTCTTGAAAATGGAGCCTTAGAGAGATGTAAAAAACAAAACAAAAACAACAGGCTCTTAACTCTAATTTCAGCATTCTCCCCAATACCCATCCTTTTGGGAAGGATAAATGTAGTCTTTGCATGGTGATCAGGTGTATCTTAGTCAACAAATACTTATCAAGTGCCTGCAGGGTCCCATGCAGCTTTTGAGCAGTCACGGTGTAGTAATTTCTCAGGTCTCACCAGGCCTATTTTGAGCAGCAACATAAAAGTTGCCAGCAGTTTGCTGGGTTAGTAATTCAGTCAGTGCCCAAAGCAGCAGATTTTCTTGGAATGATACTGACTAACCCTGCCCATCTTCTGGCCCGGCAGCCTCAGTTCTTCCCATGGAGGGTCAGCAGAGGTTTGTACTCAAGGCACTGGCTTTCTCCAATGCACAATGGCAGACACAATGGTTAGGACCCTGGCATCCTGATGTGATACTTACATTCATATATTTTCCTTTCTTTGCAAACTGAATAATTCACACTCATCATTTTAGCAAATCACTTTCAGAAATTTAACCCTTCCTTCCTCTAAAGAGGCTCCTGTGTTTAAGGAAGAAGGGAATTGAGGAGCGAAGGGGCCAAGAAACCCCTTGCTTTCTAAAGTCCTCGATACCCAGTTTTAGGCTAACTAACAGGAACAGCTCCATCTGCAAAGGATGTATGTAATCCCCGAGGTTGTGCATCCCTGAAAACAGAGGGCATCTTACGTGTTCTTCATGTTCAACGCTACACTCTGCCGTTAGCATCCGGTAGGATTCTCGCAAGTTCACTGGAAAGGGAAGAACGGAGGTATTCAGAACTCAACGGCAAAGGAACAAAGGGAACTCAAAACAATGTTTCTCCTCTCGGGTGACCTGTCACAGGTGAGAAGGCCACTGGTGAAAGCCACCCTGCTTACTGATTCACCTCTCCTTATTAATTAAAATTTAACTGAAGTTGAAATGGGAGCACAGCCCCCAGCATTGTGCTGCAAGTAGAGTCGGGCTCCAGCATGCATGGTGGAGTGAAGAGACTTTACATTGCAGCTCTGGGCATTGGCTTCTAACCCCTCCCTTATATGCACGTCACTGAGTTAGAAATAATATCGTAAAATAGTCGCTTTCACCAAATGACCTGAAGGACCGACCGGTCCAACCCAAGTCTGGTTTTACTTGAAACAATGATAAGCCAACTTTACTGTACTTGAAAACCTGTCCCAAGAATCCATGTCCAACTAACTGTCTTTTTCTGGCAACTACAAGCAGACCGACTGACTTCCTTGTGTATAAAATATACAGCTGAAAGGTTATAATAGCACCTGCCCATAGCGTTAATGTGCGGAGTGAATGCTAGAAATACACAAAGATTTAATGAGACATGGAAGACACTACAGGGTCTGAGCCATTACACTTTTCTATGAAGCCATATCTACAGGCCCTTGTGACATCACTTTAGA
This sequence comes from Apodemus speciosus, assembly GCA_002335545.1. NCBI lineage: Eukaryota > Metazoa > Chordata > Mammalia > Rodentia > Muridae > Apodemus > Apodemus speciosus. The sequence continues at coordinate 19,165 of BDUI01025408.1, read as the reverse complement.
AACAATAGATTGGTATATCTCTTTACTCTTTAGTTATCATCATTAAAGTCTGCATTTTCTACAGAGAGATCCATTTGTCCTAGACTATTTCTGCTATTATCCCAGGATAGGTGGGACCAGAGGATCTTCATCCAGTAGAGTTAAAACAACAACACGGACTTTAGTAGACTGTGGACATGACAGCCCTGTACAAATTAAGCCCTGTCATTTGAAAAGCAGAGTCTATAGCAGTGGTTCTCACCTTCCTGATGTTGCTACCGCTTTAACACTAAAGAATAGTTATTTTCCTTGCTACTTCAAAGCTGTAAATTTGCTGTTGTTAAGAATTATAATGTAAATGTCTATGTTTTCTGATGGTCCTAGGTGACTCAGAAAAAGGGTCATTTGACCCTAACAGGGTTGCGACCCACAGGTTGAGAACCACTGGTCTATAGAACTATACTCACCGTATGAGGTGGGTGATATGATCTCATTTATTTTCCTGAGGAGATTCTATTTACCTTGTGGACTGGTTTGAGATTTGAGGCCTCAGGATCTCTTCTCCTTAGTGTCGCAGGCCCTGAGCTTTCTCCACGTTTTCTAAGACAGCCTTCACTTCACTGCCCCGCCCTCCCTGTTTCCATCATTCAGGCAGCCTTTCCTTGTTCTTGGACTAGTGCGATGGTGGGTAATTTATGTCCCAGCTCTGTGCTCTCACTCACCACCTCCTCTTCTTTCCTTTTCTTAAGTTTCATCACAAAAGTAGCTTAGAGCATCGGCCAGTTCTGTGAGTCTTATTGTGAAAAATACTGGTTCTCTGCTCCCACTCCCACACGCCCTCGCTGGGGAAGCCGGGGTCACCACTCACTGCTGATTTCGGTTCATCTTTATGTGTCTTTGAACATGCGGTGCTGCTGCTGCTTGATTTTTTTCCCACCCCAGGTAAGCCCCGCCTTCTTTCCATGAGAGCAGAAGAGGATTTAGTTCCTCCCCCCAGTCTCCCACCTCACCACCATTCTCACCATTAACTCCCCACCTGAGTCTGGAACTGAGCTTTAATTTAGGTTTTGTAGGAACTGGGTGTTTCCTTGACTGTAGCTACAGTTCATAGTTAACCTGTGAAAAATAATTATTATTTCCCCTGAAGTTCTTGCTAACTGTGGTTGTTTCCGTTTTTTAGGTTCTGCTCCTCGGGGTGGTGAGGAACTCCAGCTCAGTTATCTCTAACTGCCAGGTACTCGGCAGAGTGTTTCTAGTATCGGTGTCATCGAAGTATTATAATATTGCCTTTGGGATGTTACTGTCTGGGGCCTTGCACTCCCCCGGGGGTTGAGGGAGGAGATAGCGTCAGCTTTGCTCACTCAGAATCCCCAGCTGGGGCCTGTCTCAGTTGTCTTCCCTTGCCCATAGTTGAAGCCCGTGAGTTCTCTGTGGTTGGGACTTATCGATGACTCTGCCATAAAGAACCCCCGGGAACCTGCTCGTGTTGGTTCCTAAATCCATTTCTGCTTGCTAGCAACAAGTTTCTTTAGTCAGCTTTCTGTTGGCCGTTTAAGAAAATATATGTCCTAATTAGCTTTTAAAGAGGAAAGGTTTGCTATGAGGACAGATTGCTTTTGCACTTGGGGAAGTGTGCCTGGTGGCAGTCAGTAGAAGGGAGAGAAAGTCTGGCAGGGGAAACTGCAGACCTCATGACCAGGAAGCAAAAGAGGAGGGAGGGGCCGGGGATGAATGTTCCTTTTGGGGGAACATTCAACATCCAAGCTCAGACAAACCACCTTCCCACACTTGCCCTCTCACACCCTCACACGGTGCTGAGAAATGACTTAAAACCAGGTTTGCTGCCCACAAAATCAGTATACTGCCTTTTTTTTAAAATCATTTTTTCTTGTTTACTGTTAACGTATGGGACAGCCTTTCTTGATTTTTTTTTTTTTAAAGAACCATTTCTTAAGATACATATTGGATGGCTTACACGTTTGGAAAATATCAAGTTTCTCATGCCAGGATGGCTTCCTCACCACATGTAAAGACTTGATAGAATTTTGACTAAATGTTGCTAGTCTCAGAGTTCGTTAAAAGCCAGTGTGATGGTACCGAGGGGCTTGTGTCCTTCCAGACACAAAAAATTGACATAGTCACCCTAATGCCTGAGGAGGGACAGGCTCTTTTGTTTGTTTTTGTTTTTGTATTAAAATTTTACTCCGTGGGGGACTGAAACTGACTTTACATTTAATCAATTAGAGAAGAAGTTACATATGGAAATGTACAAGTAAAAATAATGTATCTATGTATGTATGGGATCCATAGACCCCACAACACAATTGTCTAAACTGTATGCATATGCCTATATCTAACAAATTCTGCTTGTCTCGGTATGCATACTTTGTATACACACATGGGAAATGCTCCAAAGAGCCTGTTACTAAGGAATGCACTCAGATCAAGTTTGAACAATTAAACTGGAATCATCACAGATAGAATAATTATCTTAAAGGTCTCAAGAGTTTAAAACAACAATACTACGAAGAGAGACCTGGCCCAAGAACAGATTTGAGGAAGAAGGAAAAATCCACAACCCTTACAGAGAGCCTTTTGTTCACCAGAGTTGACTCAGACAGTTCCAGAAAGGGCTACCTTGCTGACTATGGTGGTCCCAGAAGGAAGTCACCAGGACATCTCTGTAGGGAGGAAACGGTGCCTCTTATGGAGAACCAAAATGAAGGGCTTTGCTTGTAGAGTCAACTGTAAAAAGGATACGAATAAAATGAAATAGGTTAGAACACACACACACACACACACACACACACAATCATGAAAAAACAAAGTTGGAAGACTCACACTTCCTGATATCTGGAGTGACAGTAATCAAGTCCGTGTGGTACCGATATAAAAACAGGAAATGGGTCCATGGAATGAAAAGAGACTCTAGAAACCAAGCTTCACATTAGGATTAATTCACTTTTCACAAGGATCCTAAGAAAATTCAATGGAGAGAGACATTATTTTTTTTACAAACCATTCTAGAACTGCATAGTAACATGCAAAAAGAATGAAGCCTGGTCTCTGGCGGCAGCTGCAGAAATTGACTCCAGTGGACCAGAGACCTGAGCATAAGAGGAAAAACTACAACCCCCAGAAGACACAGCAGGGTCACATCTTGATATTAGATGTGGCAATGATTTCTTTGATATGACATCAAAAACTCCAGCCAGAAACACTGATAAAGGTCTTGTATCTAGAGCGTAGAGCCTTTGTATAGTTTAATAATAAAGAAACAAAAGCTCAATTTAAAAACGAGCAAAGGATTAAAATGGACATTTCTCCAAAGAAGGTGTACAAGTGGCCCGTGGTCGTATGAAAAGGCGACTCCCTCACCAACCATTGGTGCAGTGGCTCTTGGCCTCCTAGTCCCTTTAATACAGTTCCTCGCCTTGTGGTGACTCCCCCCCAACTGTAAAAGTTTCATTGCTACTTCATAACTGAAATTTTTGCTACTGTTACGAATAATAATGAAAATATTTGTGTTTTCCAATGGTCTTAGGTGACCCCTGTGAAAGAGTCATTTGACCCCCAAAGGGGTCGTGACCCACAGGTTGAGAAACACTGCAGTCGGGACCTATAACGAAGCAGCGCTACAGACCCACTATAATACACAGAGTGAACTGAAGATGGCTTAGGAACGTACACAGAAAATGTGCCAGAGTCAC
>BDUI01025395.1:18208-28327 GCA_002335545.1 Apodemus speciosus | reverse complement strand
CTCTCCTCCAGTCTGCGCAGTGCCCATGCTGAACAGTGTTTTACATTAAATGGTGTAGGCGGCATGGTCCTTTGAAGGGAAGCATCAGTGAAACTGAGGCCTGACTTCTCTATGCCTTTATGTGCTTTCTGAGAAGAGATAATGTCTACTCTCCCTACTGACATTAGAACTTGGCTCGGGGATCCTTTTAAAGTTTTTCTACTACAAATGAAAATTCTGTTTTATATATGCATGTTTTAAAAATAACTTTTAATTTCTTTTAAGCATACTTAGCAATTTTGAGGTTATTTTTTATTTTTATTTCAGGCTATACTGTGGCTAGAATTAAGCTTGGAGATTACCATTTCTATGGATTCGGCACTGACGTGGATTACGAGACAGCCTTTATTCACTACCGCCTGGCTTCTGAGCAGCAGCACAGCGCCCAAGCTATGTTTAACCTGGGGTACATGCATGAGAAGGGCCTGGGCATTAAGCAGGTRAGTGTGGCGTCAGAGCTGCCACTTGAGTAGCAAGGGGAGATCCCGCACTGCAGTGGAGACAGTGCTTTTGGAATTCTGTCAGGCTTCGGGCTACAGGCGGAGAAGCGGGTCTCCCGTACAGCAGGACTGCCCCTGCACCTCATTCCCAGCACACACAGGAGTGTACCCTCTGCTGTGCTCTGGGGAGCACGGCCCTGTGGAAAACCTCTTTTGTCAGGAACTATATCCGCAGTTAGTCAATACAGCTGCCTCTGAATCATTTTGAAATGGATTAAAATCTCTTCTACCGATGAACTTTTTCCAGATCTTCATCTTCCTAATGAAATCTACTTTTCTTTAGACTGGTTCTAAGTTTTTGCCCTATCCACCCCAAAAGGATCCAGAGAAAGTATTACTACTTGTATGCTTTGGAATAAAGACTACAATAAAAGAGCATTCTAGAAGGGAAGCAGGGTTCAGCCATTGAAAATAAATAACGGGCTACAAAACTCAYTGTAGTAAACATTCTTACTACAAGCTGGCCAGTGCCGCTGGGCGTGCTGGCACACACTGTAAGAGCAGCCGGGGAGAGGCCAGAGGAGAGGTCAAGGTCCTCTTCAACCACCCAGCTCCTTCCAAGCCTGTCTGGGCTAAATGAGGCCCTGTCTCAAAACAACAGCAACAACAAAATTCACTTCAACACCATGTAAATCGCTACCAAATTCTGACGATTGACGATGAGAGAAATGATGATTCAGGATGTGGTTTGATATGGCTTAGTCACCCTATTAGTCATTCACAGCAGAGTCTATGCTATCACATCAAGTTGGATCCACAGACTCAAAAGATTCCGTTGTGAAAATGTTTAAATTATGTATTTTTAATTGGGTACTAACCATATTCTTACTATTAACGAAAAGTGCTTTTCTCTTTAACAAATGACACGTGAGGGCTCGGGGTAAGGCCTAACTGAAGGAAACTACTCCTCTGTAATCTGTGTGGAGGAGGAGACTCGCGGCGCTCTCTTCCTTTGCCATGTGTCAGCATTCTGTCCTATAAGTTCGGTTTTCTTCAGAGCTCCCTGTCCTGCCGTCCTGAGTGCAGAGTTGGTTATGACTTGGGTCGCCCTTTTCAGAGTCATGTAAGCAGGACTGTGACAGTTTGTGTCAGTCAGCACAGGGAGCCTGCTCTGAAAACAGCGTAGCAAGACGCCTGCCTACACAGCGTGATCTCTGAGGTTTTCCCACCACAGACAGTAAAACAGCAGCCCTCCCTTGCAGGCATGGGTACCATGTCTACAGGCTCGGCCCCGGGCTCTCTGTCCTAGAAAGACACACAGTAGAAGTTGAGAGATCCCAGGTCTACACTTGCTATACTTCTAGGACAGGACTGGCTGCAGAGTCTTGACTGTCCTCCCCCGGGGTAGGACCAGAGCTGCTTACACTGACTAAAACTAGCTCGAAACTTGAGACTTTCCATGGAAATCTCCAGATCAGTAATATGATGTGTTAGGCATGTGGCTGAATCCAGTGTGTCCACACATAAAATCTGAGGTTATATTAGAGGAAATGAGTTACATCTTCCAATTCCTGATATTAAATTTTCAAAATCACTTAAGTAGATAATTAAAGAAATTTTACCTGGGTTAATCTTGAGGTTTTCCTTTAGGTAACGGATATTAATTTTAGGTAGAATCTGAAAGGTTAATACAAGCTTTTCTGAAACATTTCTTTTGCTTTCTGTCCTCTAGGATATTCACCTTGCAAAGCGCTTTTATGACATGGCAGCCGAGGCTAGCCCAGATGCACAAGTACCTGTGTTCCTTGCACTCTGCAAACTAGGTGTCGTCTATTTCTTACAGTACATCCGGGAAGCCAACGTAAGTGAGCCACGTCCCTCAGTTAACAGATACCAATTGTGTCACTTTCTCAGGCCTGGAGATTGAAAGTTGGAGGCACTGGGTCTTTCTGTTTTCCCAGGTAAAGGGCAGGGCAAACTGTAGAGCAGGCAGGAGCACAGTTTTCAGGTGGCATTTCTCAGAGCTCTTACCACGAAAGCACGTGTCATTAGTGCAGGTGTCTTCTGGTTCATGGAAAACAGACTTAACTCGTGWCACTCTGAAACAGTACTAAACATTAAGTCAGATGAATACCTGGCAACAGCCCAAACCAGTACCGTAAGAAGAATAAGCTGGAGGGGCAGCCGAGAGCTGATGCTGTACACCTGATTGTTCTAGCAGTGCCACGGAAGTTAAACACGCTGGCAGAGCTCTGTCCAGTAGAGCCCCAGCTGCTTAAACAGGCTGATGGAACCTAACAAGGAGGCGGGGTGCCTGTCCCCTTCAAAGCTGCCGGCTGTAGAAATAAGRCTAACATGCAGTGCCCTTGTGTTCTGCCACTTAGACTTTGCTCCTGTCCCCATATTCTCTGACAGTGGATTAACCGGTGCAGCATTTTGCTCCATGAACACTACAATGCTCAGAGTCCTTGTTGGAGCCATTAACCTTTTGTTTATTCGACACTAGTTTATTCAACACATCGTCAGGGTCAAGTTGTCCTTATGCAGAATCAAAAGTAAGCAATGCTTCTTCCACACTAACATAAACAGGGGACTTCTCTCCCTTTGCCACCTTAGCCACACTATTGAGATCCTCCGCACAGGTTCCCAGAACCCAGGACACCTTAGATTCTTACATCTGTGTAATGTCAGTTGGTGCAAGGCCTTGGTGCCATGAGYCAGTGTGCAGGGCTTTCTGCCAACATACAGGAACCAGCTGCCAGTGAGGACTAGGTTGAGGTGTGGGGACAGCAGTGCCTGGTCTCTGCTGGGACTCATACCCAGCCAACAGGATGCGGCTCTCAGACTCTGCAGTGCTGGTGTGGCACCATTTGATTCTGTGAGACAGGGTCTTGTAGACTGAAGCGAGGAAATGCCTCTTGGAGCTCTCCGGAACACCTCCATTCAGAAGCCAAGAAATCTCACTGGCAGCCTGCTTTATTTCCTAAAACTTCCCCTCCTCCTAGTAGCCAGGACTAAGAAAAATCAAGCAGATAGATGTAAAAGAATTCYTTGAAATAAGTCACTGGCCAAAAAACCTCTGTTCTTAGAACTGCACAGCTTTGCCTTAGTAGTTTACATAATTACATTAATCTCCCAACAAAATGTAAACTGTTATGGCTATGTTAATGAGAGTGGCTCTGACATTGTGGTATGAAAAGCATTGACTGAGCACAGGTTTCCACAGAGAAAAGCTAGGTGTCAGGTTAAGTTTACCCACAGAATCTCATTAAGACCTAGGGGGTCTGGCCTAAYGTCCTTTGAAGTCTCTTTTAGGACTGAAGTTTAGGAAGACTGATGTTGTCTATGTTTGAGCTTCTAATTTGTTAGCCGGAAACATTTTACCTGGTTGATTTTACATTTCCTCATGGCAAATGGTTATGCTGACTGTTCTTTGTGCCTGCTTTACCGGTGCTTACGCGCGACACACAGCTCCGCACCCATCTCCAGGAGCTTGCGAAAAGCACAGCAGATATAAAAGACCCGAGTCAACCTAAAGAAACTTAAAAAACACTCCTCTTCAGTGAGTGCAGTCTGGGATCATACCGTGGAGAAGAGTCTTTTGCTGTTTTATTTTTATACAATCTACAAAGAGGATAGTAAGATTCTCCAATTGAAACAAACAAACAAACAAAAGAACAAAGCAATCCCAGTCCATAAAAAATGCAAGAGAAATAAGTATTGATGAGAAGGAAGTCAGACTGGGTAAAGAGACACAGAATTCCCCAGGAACACAATAGTTTCCTGGAATTTAGTTTTTCATACAAAATTTAGCACCTTTGCMTACAAATGTGYATRACGGGAGTTCTTTGGGCATAATTTTACAAAATCTCATAGACTAGGAATGTAACTTGTAAGTTCACATTTCTGTGTAAAATGGTGTTTTAATTAAAACAACCAAAAAGACGTGTTTGTTGATCAAGCGGACACCTGGTCAGTCCCGTAGCYGTCAGTTCCAGGGGAGACGCACAGCTTGCTGTCAGGGGAGCAGCTGCTCTTCTGGCCTGCTGTCACTGCGGGCAGGTTAGAGGTATGCCAGGACTCAGATTTGGAGGGATGGGGAGGTCTTTTATTTCCTGGTGATCCTTTCAGATATCTACTAGAGAAATAGCTGGAAAATGCTGAATTAGATTTCTTATAGAAAGAGCAGTTGGACATCTGATGTCAGCTGTTAGGAAATACTAGCTTAGTTCTTGAGACACACCCTCTGGGCGTCTGTTGAAGAAGGGTTTGAAAACCATTACAGTGTCCTAGAATTTAGTTCTTCAAAGTCTCCTTCGTATGTCACTGTTAAGTAACTACTTTCAGAGTTCCTTCACTGACATTAAAGTGCTAATGCTTTTGTGTTGTTCTCACTAAGATTCGAGATCTGTTCACACAACTGGATATGGACCAGCTCTTGGGACCCGAGTGGGACCTTTACCTCATGACCATCATTGCCCTGCTGTTGGGTACAGTCATAGCTTACAGACAGCGACAGCACCAGGACATACCAGTTCCCAGGCCCCCGGGGCCACGGCCAGCTCCTCCCCAGCAGGAAGGACCAGCAGAGCAGCAGCCACCACAGTAGCAGCCACGCACCYGCCTGGGCCCGTGGCCACGGGAGCTGCTTGCCCAGAACACTGCATTTGGCGTAGGGCTCTAGACTGGCCACCGCCCGGAAGAGGTGTGAGGAAGTGTGAATTCCAGAAGCTGCTCAGAGCCTGCCGCCTTCCTTCGGGGACGAGACGCTCTCACCAGAGCTACAGTGAATGTCTGTGTCAGTGCCGTGTGGAAGGACAACTCTCAGTGGCTTTCCTCTTTTTCCTCCTTTTTCTTTCTTCGTTCTGCAAACATAGACAAGATGCTCGAGTCGTGTCTACTATGCCCACGGTCTTTCCTGAGAGCCTTCTGTCATCCTATCGATGCGCATAACTTCTTATGTCTTTTAAGGTCCTGAGCATTGACAACCTGGGAAAACCCTAAAAACATGCTTAAGTCTGAGAATAGAACTTGCCTTTCAGTCAAAAGCAAAACAAGCCAAGCAGGCCGTCTTCAGGGTTTGGGAAGCGCGGGAACTGGGAATTTYACCAGTCTACATACACGTTCATATGCTTGGCACCCTTATTTTAAAAGGGATTATTGAGTGGATTCCTGTACTGTGACTGACACTTCAGAGCAAACTCTTCCTCGAAGACGGCAAGGCTTTGCTAAAGAATTCTTTGTGACGTCACCTTGCAGTGGAGTAAAAGCAAAACTCAGTGAACTGACTCCTCGTCTCACGTAGGACTTTCCCCAGCTACTCATGTGATTGGCTTGTCGGTTTGCGTATACAGAGCCCTAGACCAGACGCCAGAGGATGCACTAAGTGGAGAAATCAGAAAACAGCCTTAACCGACCTGAGGTGGGATCTGAGGCACACCCTCCCTCGGGTGACGCATTTCTTCCCAGGTTTCATGTTACTTCACATTTCGTACGGCACAGAGAACAGACAACTCTCCRAAAGTCTTCAATAGGAAATGCTATTGTCAAGATATGGCAGGTAGTGACTTCCAAAACTCAGATAATGGAGGGTGGGTTAGACCCAATGCATGGCAAAAGCAAAGCCCTGGATGGACCATCGCGTGTGGGGGCTTTGCATTTCTGACGGTTTCATGTGGCAGTAGAAAGTCAGCCACTGAGTAGCTGTCATGTCATCACCCTTCTGTTGTAACATTAGGAAATTAAAGCTGCTACACTTAGCATTGCCTGCTTAGTAAGATGCAAAAACAACAGAAATTGAGAACTTCACATAATCACCCCTGTGAAAGAACGAACGCCCAAGCTGAATTTGTGGTTCASGTAATCCGTCAAATGGTAGCATTCAGCAGCCTCACCCACGGGAGCTCACGCCCTGTTGATTATCACCTTTACATTGTTTTCTGTAATCCCTGTCTGCAAAGAAACTTGACCTTATCACTTGTGGAGTTTGGAAAGCTTTGAGTTTGAATGTTGGGATTGTAATCAGAATTCAGTTTAGTTCATCTATACTGAACATGAAGGCTTTACATGTGAAGTTGTGTACATTTGTGTGTGCTTACAGTATTATGGGAAACCCAGTAAGCAAATTTTCCTCGAAGATATTTGCCTCCAGATTTGAAGATGTGGCCACAGAGAGGCAGATCTTTGAGAGGCAGCCAGCGTTCCTCTCAAAAATGTAATGTTGCTTTGGGCAGCACTTGTAAAGAGTAAGGCTTTTTTGGTGTCCTGTGCTTAAAGATTAGATTGTGAGTGGTGCAGTAAGCAGGGTCCTTTACCGCTGCCCCACCCTTGGCCCCTCCCAGCCCCACCCTCGGCCCAGTAAGTGAATGCGTGTTCTGTTGCTCGCTCYTTAGAAGGTGGGTTTTASATTATTTGCAGGGCCTGGGCACAGTGGTGTGTACCTGTCGGCCCCTGTCACTGGGGGACTGAGTGAAGAGGATCACATTAGGCCAGGGGTTTAAGACCAGCTCAGGCACTACAGCAAGACCCAGTCTCTAAAAATAAGTAAATAGAAAGAAGGAASCCAGTGCTTCTGTGGCCCCCCTGCCACCCACTCACGCCTCCTTAGACAGTAGCAGTTTCGCGTCCATCTGTACTTCCCACAGACAGGACTTGGAGAAAATGTTCCGTAAACTAGCGTACACTACCCAAGGCTGATGGGACAGTCTCGGTCTGTTCTTCATGAGGAGACTCGCTCCTTGCTGGCCTCTCTACGGTCACCAYTGCACATGCCCTGCCCTCCGCTTGTTTCCAGCCTGGGGTGGCGGCTTCCGGAACTCTGGAGAGTGTTTAACATGATTCAGTTCTTACGCTCCTTTCATAGATGGTCTCAAAGCGCTTTGCTCCTGTTCTCTTTCTGTGGTGGGGCGTGGTACCTAAGCAAGTAGGAATTGGTTCTGTGTTTCTCTTAAAAATAATGCACAGTACTTACTAATGGCATCCATTTGAATAAAGTGGCAATAAAGCTAGTTAATGTCAGTGACATTAAGCCAACTCCGGGACTCGGGAGTTTTAGCATTAGGATTTAGATTTAGCAGACAGAGCGTGGCTTCCTTCCTCCCTGTAGCCCACCGTGCTGCTGCCGTGCGCGGTCCGCCTGGCAGCCTGCGAAGGCTCTCTGGTCAGCCTCTGTTCGCCTGTGCGCCTGCCCCGCTGGGCAGCCAGCTGTCTCAGAGTCTAGAGACCACAAGTTTACTTCTGTGGTGGTGTACGAAGGTGGAGTTTTTGTTTTTTAAGTTTTTGTTTCTGATTTCTGGGTTTTCTTAGTTACTAGTCAATAATACAGAAAAAGGTCGGACAGGGGCTTTCCCCCCCCCCCAAAATTTATTAATATCTAAACTAGATTAATATAAAAGTACAAGTCCTAAATCTTGATATTCCTGAAGGTTTGTAATTCTTCTGAAAATGTATATATAGAGAGATTAATTTCTGAACATTTTATCACTCGCCTCCTCTGCCAGGGATCTGGTGAGGAGCCAGCGACTGCGTGTTCTATACCCAGAATTTGGGTTTGTTTGTCTGGGTAGTTGGGTTTCTCTCTCTTCTCTGCTCCTCAGGTTTGCTCTCTATGCTTGGGAGCAGGCCTGTTAGCCTCCAAATGCAGACCTCAACTCCTCTGTGTGTGTGTGTGTGTGTGTGTGTGTGTGGCATTGCACCAGTGACTAATCACATTTGCGAAACTTTCCTTCCCAGGGCTTTGGACTTAACACCTCACGTGTATATTTCAAAACAAGGCGCTTCTAGTCACCCCCCTCCCAGCCAAGAAGAGCAGGCTTATATTTACTTCAGAAACAGCTGGTGTTTGAACGTAATTCTAAAGTACACTATACAATATTATGGTCCTGGGATATGCAAGAAATAACCAGAGTGAAAGAAAACTATTTTATGCAAAAAAATATTTTCATCAGTTATATTGCTCAGATACAAAAGAAACTATTTCTGGATGCTGTATTGTCAGGTTTTTAAATGGGTAGTGTTCTTTGAAAAAGAAACTAAGTGTCTTCACCCACTAGGGACTTCAAGAAAATTTGAAATAACCCCATATACCAATGATTTATATCTTAAAGAGACTGTTTACACATTCATTAAAAAGCTGATTTTGTATGCATATGAAGGGTCCTTTGGTTATGAGCAGGGAGCCGTTCAGATGTCCTTTCTTTACTATTTATTGGTGAACGATCTGACACTATTTTTCTTTTATTTAAAAACAATGTTGATATGATCAGCGTATGACCACTAGACATATTGAGGGACGACGTGTTTAAAGAGCATAAGCTGACGTCATGAAGGAACACCATGGTAGACTTTTTGTAAATTTATTTTATATTTAATGGAATGCAGTATAACGGCTGGTGAAGTGTATTATAATTGTGTAAACAAATCCTGTTAATAGAGAGATGTACAGATTCATTTTGTACTGTATCTTGAAACCTGTGAAATAAAGATCCCATCTCTGGTTATCTGTCTGTGGTAGTGTGCCACATCCACAGACTGTCATATTCAGACTTTGCTTTTAACCTGAAGATTGAACATTTTATGAGCCTTTTTGAAATACAGAAATGAAATTCTGGAATGAATTCATCTGGGGAAATTTGAATCTGTCTTTCGTTTTTAATATCTGTCAATTAGATTCCCATGAATTAATTGAGCATTATCCTGGGGAGGATATAAATTTACAGGGAAGTGGTAACTTTTTGTAGAATCTGGTGCCTGACCTCRATCTGCCTGAGATGTGTGCAGTAAGCACACCTCTCTTTACACCGGTTATAGTATAACTTACCAAAGTTTGTCTGCGTATTCATCCCCAGTGTTTAAGAGGGCTTGCAGAGGCACCGACACAGCACTGTAAAGCCCATTTAAAATAAAATCTACATAAAGAGGACACAGAGGAACATTAGCTGAGTGAGTGTCCCGCACACAGTCCTAGCTGGGCTATGGCCTGTGGCAGTGGGAGAGGGCTTACTGACGAGCTGTGAGAAGCTTTGGGGTCCATCCTTAAGGGAGAAAACAAGCAGGCCGGAAGAGAGTCATAGGTTTGTCCTCGAGCACCCTAGCAGACAGTTCAGAGGTAATAAAAGCAAAGTGGTCCAGCTTAGCAACACCAGATGCTTGGGTAAGAAGTCTGGTTAATACAAGCAAGGAACACAGCTACCTGAGATGGCCTAGGCTACAGTAAAGGTGACGATAGAAACATCCAAGCGACAACCTTCGAGGTCCGCCTGGAATTGCCCTGGAGGCCATATATCACTGCCAGAATGTCTGCCTGGCAACTACAGTGAAGCCTTCAGTCTTCATTAGCTGACACAGCTCCTGCCCTTTAGCTTCCTGCAAGCTGTGGCATACGTTGAATATACCACCTTGGGAATTTGCTGGTGCTGAACTAGCAATTCAGCACCAGCAAATAAGTTGAGAGCTTATCCATCTACATTTCCCAGACTCTTCTTTTGTTGCTGTTTTTGTTGTTGTTGTTTGAGACAGGGTTTCTCTGGGTAGCCCTGGCTGTCCTGGACCTCACTCTGTAGACCAGGCTGGCCTCGAACTCAGAAATCCACCTGCCTCTGCCTCCCAAGTGCTGGGATTAAAGGCGTCGTGCACCACCACT